>BQNB010096313.1:0-25654 GCA_026074375.1 Tanacetum coccineum
TTTGCTTTGGTGTTTATGTTTTGATTTGACTTGATGATCATATTCCCAAATTCAGTCACATGCCCAAAGTCGGTCACATGAATTTTTTCCGGGAAATTAGGTATTCAAAACATAAAATTTCCTTAAACAGTGTCATGTTTCGCTTGGCACATTTCAACATATTTCGCTTGAGAAACATACCTGCATATTTTGCTTGAAATCTACACATTTCGCTTGGTTTAAGAAACATGTTTCGCTTGAGAAAAAATTGCACATTTTGCTTGACAGGAAATTGCACATTTCGCTTGAACTCTTCTAACATGTTTCGCTTGAAGAAATTTTGCATATTTCGGTCGGAATGTGACTTAACCTGCATATTTCACTTAATAATACATATTTCGCTCCAAAATACATATTTCGCTCCAAAATACATATTTCACTCCATTCAAGAACACATTACGCTCCCTTCAAACATGTTTCGCTGTCTTCAAAACACATTTTGCTTCCTTCAAACATGTTTCGCTGTCTTCAAAAATTCTTCAAAAACCCAGACATTTTTGATCCAAAAACGTGTTTTGATACCCAAATAAGTTGCTAGTACATATAAGACTAACAAAATTACAAGTTGATCGTCGTAAAACACACGTTTTAGATCACAAAGTAAGCGAAAACGGGTGCGTTCGGTTTGAGTTTCTTACCAAAAAAAACCACCACGAACACCTCTGATTCAGCAAACAACATTCACGATATGCTCCTAGGCTCTGATGCCAATTGTTAAGAATAAGATTTCACTAACAAAAGACGATCCGAAGGTCGGGGAGGATAGAAATGAAAGTAAGCCATTTTATTAGAGAGAGAAAGGAAAGAGTGTGTGTGTTTTCTAAAGAGAGAAACAATACACACTTATGAGACCAATGTTTATCCTCACCCCTCCATGGAAGTATGGAGGGGGTATTTATAGTCCTAGTGACACCTAACTATTGTAACTTGTCATTATTAGTCCCTACGTGTCACACTATAACTAAACTATTGTAATTCCAGATATGTCATCATATTTTAAGGCTAACATTTCCATATTAACAAAAGTCAATCATTTTCCTTCAACTAAATCCGTCCATGTTACAAACCCAAACACACCCCTTAAGGTTATTATAAACATAAAAAAGAAAATAATAAATAAAGTATTTATTTAATCATTTCCACCATTTAGATCCGGTTTTAATATTTATAAAACCTTATGTTATATTTATTAGTCGATTTGTATTAAACCAAACGCACCCTTTATGTGGTTTCTGCCAAACCAAACACCCTCTTGGATGTTAACTGTTATTCTAAATGCACCCTTATTGTGTTTCTGTTATCCCACACACACCCCTTGGTGTATTTCTGCTAACCCAAACACACCCCTTGGGTGTTTCTGCCAAGCCAAACGCACCCCTTGGTGTATTTCTACCAACCTAAACGCACCCCAAACTGTTTTATCAATAGCCAAACATACCCTAATCATGTTTATGTCAAACCAAACGTACCCTGTTGCGTTCTTACTAAAACAAACGCACCCATTTCGTGTTATAACTAAATCAAACGCACCCTGTTCGGTGCTATAAACCATCAAACGCACCCTTGCTGTGTTTTATCAAACCAAACGCACCTAATCGTTTTCCACATCAACCAAACTCACCCTAATCTTGGCCAAGAACCCAACGCACCATTTTGTGCTGCTAGCTGAGAAACCACAGAAACGAACCCACCCTTGTGGTGGCTCTTGCTGCCAAATGCACCCTTGTGGTGGTTAATAAAACCACACGCACCCTTGTAGTGGTGCGTGGCGTGGAGGCAGCGGTGTGATGATGGGGAAATGGCATGGAGATGATGACGAGGGAGGTGGTGTGGTGGTACATAGGTGATGGTGGAGATCGGCTAGTGGCGTTGACGGTGATGGTTGTGATGTGCCGGCTATGATGGCGGCGAAAGTGGTGGGGGTGGAGAGCTGCGTTGGCGGCGGTTGGGTGGTGGTGATGGGAGGTGGTTGGTGGCGGCCTGGTGCGGTGATGATGATGAGGTGTAGATCGGGCTAGATCTACATGTTTATAAACTTTTGTGATGGCGGCCGGCGGCGGCGGCAGAAAAACTCGCCGAAAAAGATAAGGGCGCCGGAAGATATTGGAGAGAGATGTGTGTGTGTTATAGAAATATCAAATGAAGTAAACCCTAAATAACTTTATATATATATATATATATATATATATATATATATATATATTATAAAGTTATAAAATGAAATGATAAATGCCAAATAGTATAGGGTTAATTTTGTAAATATTTCCACAGGGATCAAAAGTGTAACTTTTGTAATATAACGGTTCGGGTCTCGTTTGGGCAAGTTAACGGATGATTCAAAACACGAAACTTGCGCCATTGCGTTCCAAATGATTTTTCCAACAAAAATGAGTATTCACTCGACTAATTTTCATAAACGTTTTATAAAATTTATTTAAAGCGTTTATTATTTATTTGTATATTACTGATAAACTTTGTCCGTAAAATGATCTTTTACTTGAATATTTGCGTCTTTAACAAACGTTACTGAATAAAATGATAACTAATTTATTAAATATTTTTATTTAATAAAAAGTGTTAATTAAATATAATTTAATTATTTTCATGTCGGTAAGCGTTGTTCTTGTTTCTAAAATCTTGCGAGGGTATTTCGGTCATTTTCTGCTTGTTTTCGGGTCTCGGACAAAACTAAAAAGTTGTCAAGAATGTCGTTTTACATCAAATTGCTTTAGAGTCCGGGTTGTGAAAACGTGATTTAGCGGGTCATTTTGATAAGTCAACTTAGAAATAACATATATCTTTTTCGTTTTCAAGTCGAATAAGTTAAAAATAACTTTGCACATGAGAGATATGTATTAATAAATATGATTTATTATTTAAATATGTTCCGAAAAATTACCTGTTACGCGGTAATCGTTTTTATGTGACAATAAAAGTCAAAAAGTCAAGAAGTCAATTCTGACCCGAAAAGTCAAAGGGTAAAATAGTCATTTAAAATTCTGAAATTTGCCAGTTGTTACAGTACATACCCCTTAAAGAAATCTCGTCCCGAGATTTAATTTGTGTTAACCAATTGTGTGACCAAGAAAAGATTTAAGATTAAATAAGCCAGTTCTAAACAAGACGCTGATAACTTTATTCAGCAAAATTCGGTGTTTCGACACTTCTCAATATACCAAAAATTTTGGCTAGGTTTGACCAGAATATTTAATCCATCAAAATGGGTATCTCAAAAATCCTTACAGGTCTTATGACTGATATACACGCGTTATAAAGAAAGTCTCTTAATAGTGAAAGTATCGAAGGGGAAAGTGTAGTCGCGTGAGTATGTTTGTATAAAGTCTCAACTGTTTACGGGCAGTGTCTAGTTTCTGATATCCGTAATGTTCGATGATTAATATCGGACGAGGCTAATGGATGTAAGTATTCAACCTACTTGGCAGTACCAGGATGTATCGCGACCTAAGTCTTCGTACTAGTGGCCCGAAATGAATAGTTCGACTATCTCTTTCGTCGATAGGTGTTTATCTGGTTCGATAGGTGTTTATCTGGTTTAAAGGGGGTTGCATTACCTATTGGATAAAGTTGTACAAGCTGGGACCGCTCCAGGACACCAACAACAGCAACCATAACGACAATAACTATAACAAATGGTGATGGGATGCAGAGAGTGAGGACATTTCGAGAACCCCACCTTTACTTGGGTCACTAGTTTGATCGGGTGCATTTAACATTGAGAGGTGTTAGGGTGTTGGCAAGCATCCTATTTTCTGATTGGGGCACAAATCTAGTTAAGGCTTCGGTGTCATGAGCTTAGTGCAATAATAAATGTTTTGGACTTCTGAATGTGTTTCAGAGTCTACTATTACTTCGATCTTGTGGTCCACCCTTTTTACTGATAAACCTATGATTTCACTCAACCTTTGTGTTGACTTTTAGCATGTAATTTCAGGTCCTAGGGTATGAAGATTGGACGGGAGCCGTGGCGGATATCAATGAAGACGGATTCTGTGTTTTATCTAAAGTTTATGCAACTTTTATTATCTTTAAAAACTTAAGTCATCTTTTGGTATTATGAAGCTTTTGTTTAATTAAGAATGTTTATGACTTTTAAAACTTATGGGACCTAATGTATGAACTCTGATATTTTGCTACGGCATCGAATGAAATCTTATCTTAAAACGTCCATTTAAGGTCGTTTCCTATATCTTGATTGTTGTACTTTGACGTAGCACCCCAAATGTTACCATTCCGCTGCTACCTGATTTTGCGGGTGTTACATCTCCTTTATCACTGAATGATCAAACTTTCTCATTTCACATTACAATCACTTAAAAATGACTACATTGGCAGAACACATGATTGTGGCAGGGGATGATAATCGTCCTCCTATGCTTGAGAAAACAATGTACACCTCTTGGTCAAGTCGTATGCGTCTTTACATAAAAGGAAAGGAAAATGGTAGAATGATGCTTAACTCAATTGATAACGGTCCACTTGTTTATGATACTATTGAAGAGAATGGTGTTACTAGGCCTAAGAAGTATGAAGAACTCACAGATGTAAAAAAGCTTCAAGATGATTGTGATGTTAAAGCAACAAACATTATTCTTCAAGGTGTTCCTCCAGAAGTGTACTCTCTTGTCAACCATCACCAAGTTGCTAAAGAAATTTGGGATCGAGTTAAGCTACTCATGCAAGGAACCGAACTATCATATCAAGAATGTGAGTGCAAGTTATACAATGACATAGATAGGTTTTCTTCGTTAAAGGGTGAGTCACTTTATGAGTATTACTTATGGTTTTCTTAACTCATGAATGATATGCACATTATTGGAATGACAATGCAGCAGGTCCAAGTCAATACTAAGTTTCTGTAACACCCCCAAAAATGTGTCGCAGTGGAAATATGTCCGGGGGTGTTACTTCATAATACAACAGCACAAGATACAAGAGAACGACCTCTAAATGTGTCGTTTGAAAAGTAATCTCATTGACTTCCTTGAAATTGACATAACATTTGTCCCATAATTGCATCACAATGAAAAGCTTGAAAACAACCCAAAGAGATTTGATCATTTGTATGTAAGTAGAAATCCAAAAAAGAAATCTTGTCAATTTTAGACTCCAGTGCACATCAAGTAAGCCAAGTATCTAATCCACCTGAGAAAAACATGCTTAAAAAGTGTCAACATAAAGTTGGTGAGTTCATAGGTTTTTGTAAATACAAATGTTGAACCGAAGTTCTATAAAGTATGTATGACCATTCCAATCCTTAAATGTTCTTCCAAAATGTATGTATGATTTTTAGAAATCAAAGAGTTGTAAAGTATGCATGACCATTTCAATCCCTAAATAGTCACAAAACGCACGTATGAAAGTTGGACCGCAATTGTCCAAAGTATGTATTGCCACTTTATTTAAGGCAACGTAAATATTCCTATGTGTATAAAACAATGATTACAATTACTCTAAGTTAATGAAACTGCGACTTAGACTTGTATGTATGCCACTTTATTCAAGGCACAGTAAGAGTTCATGTGTATGTGTTGTTGGCCCTGTAGACCCAACCAATCGTGTTCTGACATGTTATAACGTTCGTTTGCCCAGTGATAGTTAGTCACCCGAACGGGGATGTCAACCCTAATAGATCTATCTTATAACATTCGTGCTTACCCTCCGAGTAATTAACAGTTCATGCAACTTAAGCTAATCGCTAATCATTAGAATGAAAACAAAGTTGTAGTATCCATAAGTGAAAACTAGTGATGTATCTCATTATGAGATATGTAAATGAGTATGTAAACGAGTTTGTAAACATTCATGTAAACACATATGTAATCGACCATGTAAATGAATTTGTAAACACGCATGTTCTCACCCCAAAAATATATGTAAAACAAGTAAAACATGGGGCTATAAACTCACCTCGATGTTGTAGAACGATTGGCAGGAATGCGCATATTAAGCGCCAGACAAAACGGAAACTGGAACGGCTCGACCAAGAAGTTGCGGTTTATCTTAACGGTTCTACCCTACTAGCCTAAGATAATGTATTTGGGTTTTCCGATGAATGAGTACATCAACGCGACACGTTGATAAAAGATTTAGATTTAAAGTTGTAATAGCTTGGTGGTTGGTTAAATAAATAAATCAAAAAGTAAACGCAAGGTGTGTAATATATTCCGTATATATTACATAATGAAAAATGATCGGGTATATAATTCATACCGTGAATTATATAACAAGATACGCAACCAAAAGAATAACTCGAAGCGTATATAATACGCGACATGTGTTACCTCTAAAAGGTGACAATTAAAATAAAATGGTCTAATTATATAATACTTTCCAAGTATTATATAAGAAAGATGATAAAAATAAATGAAACTAAATAATTCGACACGCGCCCGGATATCCCCAAATGATTTAGTAGAAAGTTTCTTTATGAAAATAAACGCACGTTTTAAAGTTGTGGACTAGATTGATAAAATCTCTAAAATTATAGCTTACGTTTGATTATCGGGTCTTCACGATTAAATATTTTTTAAGACATTTCAAGATAATAAATAAAGTAGGTTTGTAAAAACTTACTAAGCGCAGCAATTTATAAAAAAAATCTCGGCATGACCTATTCGTTTATTTAATGCTTTCCATATTAACAAAAGTCAATCATTTTCCTTCAACTAAATCCGTCCATGTTACAAACCCAAACACACCCCTTAAGGTTATTATAAACATAAAAAAGAAAATAATAAATAAAGTATTTATTTAACCATTTCCACCATTTAGATCCGGTTTTAATATTTATAAAACCTTATGTTATATTTATTAGTCGATTTGTATTAAACCAAACGCACCCTTTGTGCGGTTTCTGCCAAACCAAACACCCTCTTGGATGTTAACTGTTATTCCAAACGTACCCTTATTGTGTTTCTGCTATCCCACACACACCCCTTGGTGTATTTTTGCTAACCCAAACACACCCCTTAGGTGTTTCTGCCAAACCAAACGCACCCCTTGGTGTATTTCTACCAACCCAAACGCACCCCAAACTGTTTTATCAACAACTAAACGCACCCTAATCATGTTTATGTCAAACCAAACATACCCTGTTACGTTCTTACTATACTAAACGCACCCAATTCGTGTTATAACTAAATCAAACGCACCCTATTCGGTGCTATAAACCATCAAACGCACCCTTGCTGCGTTTTATCAAAAACAACGCACCCTGAAATGGGTTTTTTAGAAAACCAAACGCAGCCCTTTGTGGGTGGCTGCCATAAACTCCCATACGCACCCTAGTGGCTTACCCAAATCCCAACGCACCCCTTACGTGGGTTTTATCAACAACCAAACGCACCCTTGTGCAGTGAGAACCCGACGCACCCTTTGGTGGTGATGAAAAACCAAAAACACCTGATTCGTAGAATCTATATATACGTAATAATAAAAATATATAATATGATGGAAAATTACCAATTTACCCTTGAGGACAAAGGTAAAAAGGAAAATCTTCACAAATATATATAATATAATACGTATATAAACCGGGAAGTATGATTCCCGGGTCGTTATCCCCCAACGACTTGTGAAATTGAAACACAGTTTGATGTTCGGACAAGTGAATGAATTGGGAAACAAGGGTTGGTTTGATTATCTACTTTTAAAAATTAAAATTAACAAATTCTAACATTAAGCAAAAAGACAAAAACCAGAAAAACAAAATTTTAACTAAAAACGCATAAACGGACCCTTAAAAACGTAGGTCGAAAACCGAAAATGCTAAAATTAACCTAACTTAAATTTTGTCTTTTAATGGACTTATTTGAACTAAAAAGTATGTTAAAAAGCAAAACTAGAACAAAACAGGAGTTGAAATGAGCTTGTTTAAAACACGAAGAAAACAAAAACGGGAACAAATCCCGTTCTTTAAAAATCAATTTTTTGCAAATTAGACCCTATGAAAGCAAAACTAATTTTCCTATGAACTTTATGATAAAAGAAAATTTTTCTAAAAAAGATATATATATTTTTCTGATTATTTTTCTTTTTTTATGATTTTTTTTTAAGTTTTTAATGAAAATAAATGTTTAAAAATACTAAAGAACTATAAAAATTCTAGAAAAACAAATTACAGAAAATAGCTTATACTAATTGAACCAAGGAAAAATAATCTTTTAACACAGCTTATATCAAATAAGCCACAATTAAGCTATAACAGCTTATAAGGCTTATAAGGGAAAACGTTAAAAGATAAAGTGTGCATGTTTATAACGAAAAAGACCCAAGGGCGCAGTGGTAGTGAGTGGTGTGTGTGTGTTATAAAGGTTGAGAGTGTTGAGGTCGGGGGGTTCGGAGTCTACTCACCCCGAATTCACTTCCCCTTATGTTTATTTTTTGAAAAACATATCAAAGGGCAAAGTTATTAAGCAACTAAAAATAAGCATTTTTTTTTAAGAAAAGCACAACTTTTTTATGAGAAAGCCCTAAATAAGCTAAAAAAAAAAATAGCTGAAAACCTGACAGAACTACTTAGCTAACTCTTTTGGCTTTTTCCTAAAACTAAATAAGCTAGAAACCTTAATAAGCTAAAATTTAAGACTAAATAAGCTATAATAAGCTAAACCTAAGCTAATGAGCTAAATAGAACTAAAAAATAAGCAAGTAATAAGCTAGAAAACTAACTAAGCCTAATCTTAAAATCAATTACCAAACAGTCCTTAAGGACACTTTGAGCTTAAAATTAAGCTAGCAAATAAGCACCCTATGAAGTGAAACTTGGTTTTCCTAAAAACTTGGCTTAAATTCTACTAGAAAATGCCTTTCAAAAGAGCTTAAAGCAACAAGAGCTTATTAAAAAGAGCTTGTGAAATGGGCTGTTACATGAAGTAGGCTTTTGGAAGCTTAAAAACTGAATTTACTAAAATAAGCACACAGCCCTCAAATAAGCACTATTTTTAAAACCAAAAGCTAATTTAGAAAACTAATGATGATTAGAAGCTACTTAAACTGAAAACACTAAAAGCTTATTGAAATTAAAGATCTAAGGGGCAAACTCAGGAACTTACTCTAAAAGCTCAAAAATCAATTAAGCTAGAAAGCACAATAAGCTACTTCAGAAGCTAAGCTTTTGAAAACTTATCAAACTACTTATAAGCTATGAATCTAAATCATATAAGCTAAAAACCTAAAATTAGAAACTAAGAACCATTTACTACTGTTTTTTTGGTTTTTTAGAAATTTTACTGAACTTTGAATGCTAAACTAACCTAGATTAATAAGACTACAAATTTAAAAAGCAAGAATTAATCTATCTAAACCTATATGTTAAACTATTAACCTACTGAATTTTACCTATCAAATCCTACTTATGCTAGCTTAATAGTGATCAAAGAAAGTATGCAGTTAGGAACTGCAGTAGTTTAATCCGTGATGCACTGACAATTGGGTAAAACCCAAATGCAATTGACCTTAATGGTCAAACCTACATTTGACACACCCAATGAGTGTAAATTAACACTTAGCAAACAATATCTAGGCTCAAAGAAGCTTGGATCAATTTTTTCTAACTAGCTTAAAAAAGAAAATCTCCCCTGGTGCAAAACTAAATAAAACCAACCTTAACTCACTAAATTATGAAATCTAATCTATGAAAATACTTTTACTACTGATTTAAAGTGATTTTAAAACTAGTTCACAAACTATTATCAACTATTTTTTACTTTTGAAGGTCAAATTCAACAAATCTAAATACTTCTTTATTCATATAAAACTTAATTATCTTATGAAAAAATGAAAATCTAATTACTAAACGTAGTATCAATAAACAAATAGCTTTATAACAACTGAAATTAACATTTAACAATAAGCAAATAAGCCAAACTAATAAGCTAAAAACTATTCTACTATTTTTGGATTTTTATGAATTGTAAAGACAAATTAAGTAAAACTAGAATCTATACTTCAAAAACTGAAAACAGATGGTAAAACTTAATCAATAAGCACAAAGAGACAGTATTAAGCACTATTAAACTAGTTATAAGCTTAAAATAAGTAAATGCAAGATTTAAACTAAGAAACTTGAAATTTAAAGAGAGTTTACCTCTGCCTTAGCTAAACAAAGGCATTTAAGCTCAAAAGCTGCCTGCAAGCTTCAAGCTTAAATAGTCAATGATAAGCTGTAAAAGTCCATATGAGCTCAATCCATCGTCCTTTTGTCCAAAATCCATAAGCAAAGGTTACTTAAGCTGATTTTAAAGTTTGAGTGGATTAAAACTTAATAGAGCTCAATTACAAGCTTAGAGACTTGTAAGAGCTTATAAGAGCTTGTAGTGAGCTTATGAAACAGTAGCATCAATATTTGAAAGAGATAAGAGCTTATAAGTGAAAAACAACTTATAAAAACTAAAATGAGAATTTTATTAATACTTGAAACGGATTACAATGCTTAAGAAAAACAGATTACAAGAGATTTAAAAGAAAAATTACATTTTAACTAAAAACTAAGTAAACTAATTTTAGCTAAAAAAATACAGGAAAAGATAACTCATGTGTGTGAGGAATGGCTTGTATTTATAGCATCCTTCTGAAGCTTCTAGGTCCAAATTCAGTTACACCTCTCCAAATCATCTTGTCTTTCATTCCCTCCAATCATTGGGGATCATAATTTAAGCCGTGGATTAGAGTGAAGGGCACCATTACGCAACGTGGCACATCCATGATTGTACGGTTGTTTATTCCTATTGTGAGTAACTTGGGTGTAAACATCCTTTCCTCTGTGCTATCTTTATCTAATCCACGATCCTCCCACTTGATGCTTGACCAATAAGAATGCCGTTTATGATATTTTTACCCTGCCATCTATGATCCCTTATCGACATGTATTTGCTTTCCCCGTTCCAATTGTGAATTTTGCCCCTTGATTTTACCTCGAAGGTAAACAGAAGCGGGACCGATTAAACAGTAACAACTAAAACTCGCGCCTTTTTTTTCTTATAAGGGCGCGTTTGATTTGTGTTTTGAGCCCTTCATTTTTTGTGACTTGGGCTTTATAAAGATTTTGGGCACGGGATAGAATTGGGCCCGGCTTTGGTTTTGTTTATAAAGAAAGTTAACGGGTGTAACTCCTTATAAAGCAAGAGTTAAATCACGTTAGTTTTTTTTAGGGATTATTTTTGTAATTTTGGAATTAATGAGGGACTGATTTGGAAATATTTGGAGTTTTGTCTTTTTGTGGTTTGACTTAAGTTGACCAAAGGTTGACTTGAGTTGACCACTTTTGACTTTTGATAGCTTTCTCAGCTCTTTGCGTGCTCTTCCGTTCTCGTGTTCGTGTTTGCCTGGTTTTTGAACCTTTTTTAAGAGTTTTGCAATAGTCCGCTACCTCACAATCACAAAGACAAAACAAGCAGTATTCAAGCATTTTAAGTACAATTTTGTCTTTTAGGGCCATTTTTGACATAAAACGGATATGTGTTTTCACACATATCAAAATTCCCCAAACTAAGCGATGCGTTCCCTCACGCAATATATAATGATCTATAAAACCAAATCCTCAAAAACTTCCTCAAACTAAATCTTTGAAAAGTAGCAAAGATTTTTATGAAGAGAGTTAAGAAATCACAAGTTATAAAACACCCCTTTTTCCCATTTTTCTAAAACTTTTCCTTTTTTTATATTAATAATATAATTGAGATTATTTCGACTTTCGTTATTTCCATAACTGTTAAGGATCATAGAACAAGATCATTTTCGATTATGAGAATGCCCAAAAAAGGATAAATTCATCGTCCCCCAAATATACTTTTCACTTATCAAACCAAGCTTTAAAACGAAATCAAGTTAAATATTAGTAAGATGCTAACACTACTCATATTTGCAACTTGTGAACTTTTTACTCCCGACATTTATTATATCTTAAGTGAGTGTACTTAATCCTTGAATTCAACCATGGGTCACTTTTTGCAACTATACTATGCTTACGTTCCACCTTAGAATAATGAGTTTAAAGGCGAGATCATCCCATGTAGCGACTTTCGTCTCGGCACATCCTAACCTTACGGCTAAGTGACCAGGCTTTTGACACCCCACAGAGACTAGTATCGGGACTCACGGACCTTAGGTTTCAAAAACTCTCAGGTTTCCCGGATATTCATAGCTTATAAAATAGAATATTCAAAGTGCAAAAGCATATTTGAATTTAACAAAAAGAAGTCAATTTATTAATTTAATTTAACTATTTAGACATTTATGCAATTGTAACCCTCGACCTTTTAGAAGGCTGCAACATCGGTTGTGAGCCGGCAAGATGCAGCAAACTTTTATCAGTCTCGGATTTTTATTATTCTTACTATGGGCTTTCTTTAGAAGACTACCACATCGGTTGTGAGCTGGCAAAATAAAACTTTTACACCCACAGCTTTAATTATTATATTTTTAAATTATATTATCATCGATATTTTTTTTATATTTATTTAATAAAAGAAACTTCCTTTTGAAAAATTCAAGTATAAATTTGAACTAAGACTAAAATTTTTGCTATATATTACATAAAAAAATGTTGATTTAAGTTTAATTTTCAAAAACAGCACTTATATTAATCCGATTAAGAGCTTATGGGAGAAAAAGCAACAAGTTACATACATGAGCTCTTAGGATTTCCAAATAATCCTTACTTAGCATTCTACTCATACTTAACTCTATCATTTTTTCGTTCTTCACAAAAATCGCGAACGCTTAGCCTAAAAAGTTAAGGAACAAGCTAGAGCTCAACACACTCGATCGGGTCAAAATTAACTCTTATCCTTACCGCAACTAGAAAGGCCAAAATTGTGACAAAAACACTTATTTTATTTTTGAAATTTTTTAAAATTTTTCATATTTTTAAAATTTTTTGGTGGGAAAACGGGGTACGTGAGAACAACGGGTAAAAGTAGGCAAGATCATATCGAAGATATACTACCCCATACTAAAATCAAACATTGTCCTCAATGTTTCCTAGCCTAAGACTTAAAAACCCCATACTAGAACTCAAAAAGGGTCGAATGCATAACAAAAACAAAGACGAAAGTATTGACAAAAATCCATTTTTTAGAGCCGTTTATTAAGTGTACTAAAAGATAAATGTTAGACGATAATAATCTTTAGGATATCGGATTTCCCCAAACTAATGGCAAGCAAAGGCTAAAGCTCGAGTGGACCGGAGAAGAACAACCAAACACGAGAGTCTTCAAAAATTTGGGTCCAATCCTCAAGACAATCACAAGTAACAAACAACAAATACAAGAACGGAAGAGTACAAGCCTCCTCACAACACATTAGAAGTAAGAAAGAAAATGGATAAGCATAGGGTGCCTCCCACGAAGCGCTTTTGTTTTTGGTAACCGAGTCACATAGCTTGTCACGATACCCTGAATTCATTCGTCTTAAGGAAGAGTGTGAGATCCTGACTATACCTTGGGTGTAATCCCCTCCGACAAAGTAAAATGCTCACACGATGACCTTATCACCTTAAAGTTTGGACCATAGGTTGAGATAACTCAATAGTTTCCTATTGGAAAAACTTTGGTGATGGGTGAAAGGTCCGACCAACGAGTATTAAAGCTTTCCTGAAAATATCTTAGACGAGAGATGAAGGTAAAACTCGATACACCACCATTGAAATTGAGGTTTTTTGATCTTTGAGTCGTGAAGCTTCTTCGATCCCTCAATCCTTATAAATCAAATAATTCTCGTAAGCTTGATCACGAAGCTCATTAAGTTCATTCAGTTGAAGCTTTCGGTGATCACCCGCGGTTTTAAGATCGAAGTTAGCATGTTTCAAAGCCCAATATGCTTTATGCTCTAACTCAATTGGTAAATGCCAAGACTTTCCATAAACAAGCAGGTAAGGCGTACAACCAATCGGTGTCTTAAAAGCAGTACGAAATGCCCACAAGCTTTCAATCTGATTTGATCAGACCATGAGCACGATTTGTCCTCCATCCGTCCTTTCTAAGAATACGTTTTAAAAACTTGAATTCACACCTCCAATCGACCACGCGTCGTTTGAGGGTGATAAGCGGTAGCTAGACGATGTGTGACCCCATACTTAGATATTACTTTAGCAAACTGATCATTACAAAAATGGGTCCCATGATCGCTTATTATAGCTCTAGGTGTTCCAAATTGGGCAAAAAGAGATTTAAAAAACTTCACTACAACCCTAGCATCATTTGTGGGGAGCCGCCTTTCTTCAACCCATTTCGAAAGTAATCAACAACGAGCTACGAGGATGTAGTTAATTTCCTTTTGAAGACGAAATGCCATAAAATCAATACCCCATACATCGAAGATTTCACACACTTGATAAGCGTTTTGAGGCCATCTCATCTCGTGTGAAATTTTGCCTGACTTTGACACGTAACACAAGATTTGATCAATATACTTTTCGAGCGGAATGAGATTGGCACAATGATGGCCCTTCTAGTGGGTCCTTTCCAATGGCAAGCTTTGAGGAGTCTCAAGAGCTTCAGATTTGCCCATGCTACTCTACCGTCGAAGTTATTTTATCCGCACAAGTAACGAAAAAGATAGGAGCATCCCAGAAATAATGTTTACACGTCCTTAAAAAACTTCCTCTTTTTGTTGAGTTAACATTCCTCGAAGAAAATTCCCCGCATGGTAGTTGCATAGTCGCAAACCACGGGGTACTTTTCACTAGAATAACTCTAAGAGTTTCCTAAAATAAAAATTTCAATTTATGTCTTTGTTTTCTAACACATCCATATGAAGGATGTCTCATGTCTAGATAAATGAGTTCTTCCGCAAGGTTCTCACTTCTTTTTTATCACGGATTGTGATGATCAAATGCTTGTAGGAGAAGAACCCACCGTAGCAAACCATGGCTTAGCGTCTCGCTTTGTTCATGAAGGGTACTGTTAAAGCCGAGTGATCCGTATAACTATGCTTTTGGTTAAGACATGAATAATGGACGAAACTTTTCAAAAGCATACACAACGCAAGCATTTCCTTTTCCTGGTAAGTGTAATGATTTTGAGCTTCAGTCATAGTCTTAGCTAGCATAATGTATAGGCTGAAAATGCTTCATCTTTCATTGTCCTAAAACCGCTCACTCGCAAATCACTTACATCACACCATGAGTTCGAAAGTAGGTTCCAATCCGGACAACTAAGATTGGAGCTTCAGTAACTTCTTTTATAAGAGTCTGAAAACATCAATAATACATTCTTTTTATAGAAACGACAAATGGTGTTTCCTTCTCAAGAAGGTGATTTATTGGTACGAGCATCTAGAAAAGGTCATGAATAAATCACGGTAAAACCTACATGACGAAAAACTCCTGAACAACCTTTAACTAGTTTGAGTGAGGTAGCTTAGCGATGATCATCGACCTTTACACGATCGACCTCAATTCCTGACTTTGAAATTTTATACCTAAGACAAAAATTCCTTCTCTACACATATAGTGGCAACTTTCTCCACTCAAATCTAATTTGTTTCTTCTCACAACCATTTTACATCTTTTCTAAATTGGGAGAGGCACGAATCAAACTATCCCCAAAAACTAAAATCATCCATAAAACAGACACATTCCATGGTCTTTTCGATCATCATCATGAATATGGCCCCATCAACACCATGATGAAAAGTACCCCTATGGGAGCATTAACACAAGCCAGAATGACATGCGTCGGTACGTGAAAGTTCCATACGGGCATGTGAAAGTAGTTTTCTCCTGGTCTTGGGGATCTATTGGTATTTGGAAATACCCTAAAAATCCATCTAGAAAACAATAAAACTCATTCCCAGCTAATCTTTCTATCATCTGATCCATAAACGGTAATGGAAAATGATCTTTTTGAGTCGCTTCATTTAATTTCCTATAGTCGATACAAACTCTCCATCCGGTAACTAAACGTGTCGAAATTAATTCATTCTCTTCATTAGCAACGACGGTTTCTTTTTTTTTTTTTTTTTTTTTTTTGTTTTTTTTTTTTTTTTTTTTTTTTTATTTTCCACTTTCTTGGGAACACAATGCACTGGACTAACCCATGGGCTGTCAGAGATCGGGTAAATCATTCCGGCATCAAGAAGTTATGAAGACGCTCCTTTGAATACCTCATGAATTTATTGGTTACAACCATCTTTGACTTTAAACCGTGGGTTTAAATCACTTCCCATCAAGATTTTTGTGGGTAACAAAAACGAGGGTCGATACCCTTGAGGTGTCGGTTGATTTTTCCAACAAGGCCCTTTGTGAGATTTAAGCACTTTAAAAGAGCATCTTTTCAATCATTTTTTAAACCTTTACAATAATTTACTGGTAACTTGTCGTTTTCATCCAAGAAAAGCATTGTACTACGTGAGACAGGCAAATCATTAATTCTAATTCCGGGGGGGCTCTTCATTGAAGATTTTGCCTCGTCACTTCACTTTTTTAAAGGTCCACAGAGGAAGTTGAAACTCATTATTGAACAATTTTTCATCAACCAAATATCGTCCTCCGGATTGCAATCAGCATGATAAATTTCCGGTGAAATCAAATCATCCTAAAGATAACGTCAATTTCTTCCAAACTGATTCGAAAGTAAATGGCTCAACGTCGGGTGGGAATTGCACCCAAAGAATTAGGAAATCCTAAAATTCTAGAGCATACTCCCTTACAAACTGCCAGCAATTGATGTCCAATTCGGTTTACCGACTTATCATTTGTAAGGAGTATCTCGTGGTTTGATCTAGATTAAAAGTGACGGCTTCGTTATCAACCCGAAGGGTTATTTCTTCTCCATTAAATCTATTAAGCACACCGGTCTTAGAAAGGATCCCTGAAGTATGAGAAGGTAATCGAGGATCAGCTTCAAAATCGACAACAACCAGTTCGGTAGGAAAATGAAATTTTCCCACCCTTTGATAAAAACGACTCGCGAGTCCTTTAGGATAAGTAATTGATCGGTCCGCTAACTCTAAAGTCATCCGAGTTGGTGTAAGTTCAGGCAAAGAAAGTTTTTTCCAAATAGAAAGAGGCATAAGATTTATGCTCGCACCAAGATCGGCCAAGGCGTGGCATACATCCATTCCTAGGAAATTACATGGAATAAGAAACTTGTCGGGATCTCCAAGCTTTTCGGGAAGCTTTTTGAGAAGCATTGCACGGAGCAATTCTCATTCAATGGAATCTTAGCTAACACAAGCAAATTTTTCCTTATTCATGAGCAAACTCTTAATCGTAGGAGCAAATCTTGGCATCAAAAGTAAAGCATCCGCGAAACTAATGTCGAAGCACAAATCTTGAAAGATTTGGAAGATCTTCTCCATTTGATTCGAAGCTTTATCACGGGACTTTTGATCATCACGTCGTGAAGGATATGGAATATTTGGCTTAGGTAATTCTCGGAATATCAAGATTCGAATGGGAGTGGTTTTAGGTAAAGTCGTCGGAACATCGGGTTCCGAAATAGAAATGGGGATAACCAGAGGTGGGATTTGAGCGGTACTTCCTTGGAAATTGTTGCTCTTTATCCGTGTCTCCTCGGCTTCCACGTTCCACTACCTTTTATAGAGAAGGATTAGTAGGAATCGAGTCCCTCGTAAACAACACACTTCGAGTAATATTGCATTCATCTCACCCTTTGGGATTTTGGGATGTGTTACTCGGAAGAAGATCCCCCCCGACAGTTGAGGCCTTGGTTTTGAAACAATCACAAATCATTTTTGCAAATTATTTTGAAAGTGTTTTGTTTGATTCACCATGACGGCTGTTGAGATTTTATTGTGTTTTTGAATTCATTCTTAATGTCTCCTTTCAACGAGTTGAATTGATTTTGTAGTTCCACAACATCTGAACATTATTCCCTCTTGTAACTGAAAAAATATTTGAAATCTCTTGTTGAACTTGATCAGTTAGGTACTTGAAAAGTGTTAGGTTTTTGAAAATCTTGTTTTGAAAATTTAGAGAATGATTATTTTGATTTTGAAAACCTGATTTCAGAAAATTATTCCCCGATTAAAATATTCCTTGGAACAAGAAAAAAAAAAAAAAATTTTTTCCCCCCCTATTAAACCTAATTTGACCATATTGTTTTAGGGCACCAGAGCAAAACCTGGTGGTGCCATTTGATTACTAACACGGGTTTTGAAGGTTAACTGATTGTAAGTACCCGTAGTCGCACACAACTAGCCTGATTGTTATCAGTAATGGACAATATACCAAGAATGAGCACCACCACTAGTAACACAAGATTTCCTCAACCGCTTTAACCGGAGCGGGAGTGACAACCTTTTTAGAAACAATCTCGACTTAGGTCGAAAGTTGATCGGCAAGCTTATTGATTCTCTCATCTGTTTTACTAGAAGTAGCATTCATCCTAGAAGCACTTGATCTATACGTTGAATAACCGAACTTTTGATTTATTCTCTCAATTGATGTTTTAAAGCTCTCTAGTCGATTTAGTACTCAAAAGAATTTCACCCGCCGCGACATTTAAGGAGTCTTGCTCATTCTCATTAAACCATTGTAAAAAGGTATCAACTTGAGTTAACTCCGTAAAACTGTGATGGGGGCATGCTCTAAGCAACTCCTTAAATCGGTCCCAAGCTTCACTAAAGTTTCCTAATTATTTTATGTAAAACAGAGAAATTTCATTCTTTAAAAGGGAGCGGTTTTCGAAGAGAGGGAAAAATTGGTAACGAACTTGGTAACGAGATTCCTCCCAGTCAAGATTGATTTTGGTGTTCTTTTCTCGATCAAAGTTTTTAGCGTGCTCCCTCGAGCGAATATGGAAACATATTAGCGTAATCCACAGTCGTGAGGCCCATTCCTAAATCGTAAAGTCGAAGTAATCTTTTGAAACTATTAAATGAGCATGAGATTCTCGCTTCTCACATCGTTAAACGGTTAGACTTGAACCAACTGAAGCAAATTCGTCTTAATCTCAAAATGATCGGCATTGAATTCTGGTAAAACAATAGCTTCTCCGTACCCTTCCGTGGGGGCACGGAGTAGCTCCTCCATGGTACGTTCTGCCATAGGTGCAACAATAGTTCGAATCTCGGGTTCGACTATGTAGCAAACTTGTTATTCTCCGACTCTTGGATTGTGACGTTTGAAAATATTAATGATAATTAGAACTCTAATGGCGCCAATGCACTATTAAAAGAAAACGATAAAAATAATGACGTGACACAAAAGGTAAATTTTTTTAAATCTGAATTCGAGTTGGAACTTTATTATGATAATACCTCAATTGAAGGTATTATTTGTTGGTGTTCTTTTACCAACTTGGTAACTTTTTAAATTTAAAGAGCAAATATTTTTGTATTTTTATTTTTAATCTTCTACTTATACTAAAAAGAAAAATATTTTTTTTACTTTTTTTAATTTTTTTTTTATTTTCTTAAAAACATAACTTTCGAAAACGAAAAGTTCTCCAAAATACGATCAACAAACTTCAAACGAAAGAATCTTAATCACAAATCCTCGGCAACGGCGCCAAAATTGATTCGTCATAATCTATATATACGTAATAATAAAATATATAATATGAAGGAGAAATATACCACTTACCTGAAGGACAAAGGTAAATAAGGAAAAATAATCACAAATATATTAAATATAATACGTATATAAACCAGTGAAGTATGGATTCCTGTCGTTATCACAATCCCCCCAACGACTTGTGAAATTGAAACTACGTTTGATGTTCGGACAATGATTTGAATTGGAAACAAGGGTTTGTTTGATTATCTACTTTTAAAAATTAAAATTAACAAATTCTAACAATTAAGCACGAAGACAAATAACGGGAAACCAAATTTTAACTAAAAACGCAAAAAACGGACCCCTAAACGAGTCAAAAACCCTAAATTTGCTACATTAAAAAAACCCTAACTTAAAATTTATCTTTTTAAATGGACTCTATTTGACTAAAAATAAGTTTAAAGAAAACTAGAACAAAAACGGAGTTGAAATGAGTGTTAAAACACGAAGAATGAAAACGGGAACAAATCCCGTTCTTTAAAAATCGGATTTTTGTAAATTAGACTCTATGAAAGCAAAACTAATTTTCCTATGAACTTTATGATAAAAGAAAATTTTCAAAAAAAAATTATATTTTTTCTGATATATTTTCTATTTTTTATGATTTTTTTAGTTTTTAAAATGAAAATAAATGTGTAAAATTACTAAACGAACTATAAAAATTCTAGAAAAATTACAGAAAAATAGCTTATACTAATTGAAACCTAGAAAAAATAAGCTTTTAAACACAACTTATCAAATAAGCCATGAAATAGAGCTATAACAGCCTTAAAAGGCTATTTGGGAAAACTGTATAAAAGATGAAAGTTCCTGTTATATAACGAATAAGACCCAAGGGCGCAGTGGTAGTGAGTGGTGTGTGTGGTGTTATAAAGGGTTGAGAGTGTAGAGGTCGGGGGTTCGAGTCTTGCTCACCCTCGATTTTCACTTTCCCCTTTTTTATTTTTTTGAAAAACTTATAAAAGCAAAGTTATTAAGCTACTAATAATAAGCATTTTTAATAAAAATAACTTTTTATGAAAAGCCCTAAATAAGCTAAAAAAATAGCTGAAAACTTGATAGAAACTACTTAGCTAACTCTTTTTGGCTTTTTTCTTAAACTAAATAAGCTAGAAACCTTTATAAGCTAAGTTTTAAGACGAAATAAGCTATAATAAGCCAAACCTAAGCTAATGAGCTAAATAGAACTAAAAATAAGCAAGTAATAAGCTATAAAACTAAATAAGCCTAATCTTAAAATCAATTACCAAACCAGACATAAGGACCCTTTGAGCATTACAAATAAGCTAGCAAATAGCACCTTATGAAGGTGAAACTTGGGCTTATCTTAAAAACTTGCTTAACCACTCCTACTATAAAAATGCTTTTCAAAGAGCTAAAGCAACAAGAACTTATTAAAAAGAGCTTGTGAAATAGGCTGTTACAGGAAGTAGGCTTTTGAAAGCTTAAAAACTGAATTTTACTAAAAATAAGCACACATTCCTCAAATAAGCACTATTTTTAAATCCAAAAGCTAATTTAGAATACTAATGATGATTAGAAGCTACTTAAACTGAAAACACTGAAAGCTTATTGAAATTAAAGATCTAAGGGGCAAACTCAGGAACTTACTCTAAAAGCTCAAAGATCAATTAAGCTAGAAAGCACAATAAGCTACTTCATAAGCTAAGCTTTTGAAAACTTATCAAACTACTTATAAGCTATGAATCTAAATCTTAAAATCAGATCATATAAGCTAAAAACCTAAAATTAGAAACAAAGAACCATTTACTACTATTTTTTTGGTTTTTTAGAAATTTTAGTGAACTTTAAATGCTAAATTAACCTAGATTATAAGCTAGAAATTTAAAAGCAAGAATTAATCTATCTAAACCTATATGTAAACTATTAACCTACTGAATTTTACCAATCAAATCCTACTTATGCTAGCTTAATAGTGATCAAAGAAAGTATGCAGTTAGGAACTTACTTATCTGATGCACTTGACAATTGGGTAAAACCAAAATGCAATTTACCTTAATGGTCAATCCTGCATTTGATACACCCAATGAGTGTAAATTAACTCTTAGCAAACAATATCCAGGCTCAAAGAAGCTTGGATCAAAGCTTGGATCAAATTTTTCTAACCAACCTTAACTCACTAAATTATGAAATCTAATCTATGAAAACACTTTTACTACTGATTTAAAGTGATTTTAAAACTAGTTCACAAAGTTTTATCAACTATTTTTGACTTTTGAAGGCCAAATTCAACAAATCCAAACACTCCTTTAAACATATGAAAACTAAATTTAGCTTATGAAAATGAAATCTAATTAACTAAACTTGAGTACCAGATAACAAATAGCTTATAACAACTGAAATTAACATTTAACAATAAGCAAATAAGCCAAAACTAATAAGCTAAAAACTATTCTACTATTTTTGGATTTTTATGAATTGTAAAGACAAATTAAGTAAAACTAGAATCTATACTTCAAAAACTGAAAACAGATGGTAAAACTTAATCAATAAGCACAAAGAGACAGTATTAAGCACTATTAAACTAGTTATAAGCTTAAAATAAGTAAATGCAAGATTTAAACTAAGAAACTTGAAATTTAAAGAGAGTTTACCTCTGCCTTAGCTAAACAAAGGCATTTAAGCTCAAAAGCTGTCTACAAGCTCTAGCTTATCAATGATAAGCTAGTAAAAGTCCATATGAGCTCATCCATTACTAGCTCATCTTCCTTAAGTCCAAAATCCATAAGCAAAGGTTACTTAAGCTGATTTTAAAGTTTGAGTGGATTAATACTATAGAGCTCAATTACAAGCTAGAGACTTTGTAAGTAGCTTATAAGAGCTTGTAGTGAGCTTATGAAATAGTATCATCAGTATTTGAAAGAGATAAGAGCTTATAAGTGAAAAACAGCATATAGAAAACTAAAATGAGAATTTTATTAATACTTGAAACGGATTACAATGCTTAAGAAAAACAGATTACAAGAGATTTAAAAGAAAATTTACATTTTAACTAAAATTAAGTAAACTAATTTTAGCTAAAAAAATACAGGAAAAGATATCTCCTATGTGTGAGGAATGGCTTGTATTTATAGCATCCTTCTGAAGCTTCTAGGTCCAAATTCAGTTACACGCTCCCAATCATCTTGTCCTTTTATTTTCATTCCCTCCAATCATTGGATCATCATTAAGCCGTGGATTAGATGAAGGCATACACGATTGCAACGTGGCAATCCGTGAATGTGAATAGGTGTTATACTTTATGAGTAACTTTGGGGCAAAAATTCCTTCTCCTCTTGTGCTTTCTTTACAATCTTATTGATCCTCACTTGATGGCTTGACCAAAAAGAATGCGTTTGATGACGTTGTTTACCAATGCCACTAAGATCCTTATCACTTGTATTATCTTTCCCCGTGCTAAATGTGATTTGCCCTTGATTTGACCGTCGTGGTAAAACGGGGAAATAAACAGTAACAACTGAAACTCGCGCGACTTTTTTTTCTTATAAAGGGCGCGTTGATTATGTGTTTGACCCGGTCCTTTTTTGTTGACTTGGCTTTATTAAAGATTTTAGGCCACCGGGATATAATTTGGCCCAGGGGCCTTGTTTTGTTTATAAAGAAGTTTACATGTGTTGAACTCTTATAACAAGTTAACACCGTTAGGTTTATTTTAGGGATTAATTTTGTAATTTAGGAATTAATTAGGGACTGTTGGAATTGGAAATATTGGGATTTTTGTCTTTTGTGTTTTGACTTAAGTTGAGCCAAAGGTTGACTTTGGTTGACCACTTTTGAACTTTTGATAAGATTAAGCTATTATCCCCCCTCTCTTCCCTCCCTTCCCCCCTTCTATCCCTTCCCCTTTTCCTTCCCTGTTTCCTACTTATCTCCCTCTGCGCTTTGCGTGCTCTTGTTGTTCCGTTCCCAAGTGTTCGTGTTTGCCTGGTTTTTGATCGTTTTCTTAAGATTTTTGCAATATCCGCACCTATACAATCACAAAGACAAAACAAGCAGTATTCAAGCATTTTAAGTATAATTTTGTCTTTTTAGGGCCATTTTGACATAAAACGGATATGTGTTTTCACACATATCAGCACCCTTTAAGGGTCGTTTTTAATATCAAACACACCCTTATCGGTGGTTAATAAAACCACACACACCCTTTAGTGTGTTGCTGTGGTGGTGGTGCGTGATGGGTGTGCCATGATGATGATGGTGTGACGATGATGATGATGATGGTGTGACGATGATGATGGTGTGACGATGATGATGATGACGGTGGTGTCGTAGAGATGGAGGGGGTGGTGTGGTGTCGGCTGGGGTGGCGGTGGCGTGGTGAGGATGTTGACGGAGTGACGATGGTGGTCACGGTGGTGATAATAACGGCGGCTGAGCCGCGGTGGGGTAGTAGATCGGGTAGATCGGAGGTAGATCTACAATTTTGTATATTTTTGGGTGGTGGCCGGAAGTTGGCCGGAGATGTTGGCGGCGGCGTGGGACCTCGCTGGAAAAAAAAGAGGTGTGTGTGTGTATATATTTAATAAAAAAATGTGAATTTTGAGAGGGAGGAAGGAGGAGATGGAGTGTCGTATGTGTGTGTGTTATTTAATATATAAATTTTATATATATATTAAAAGTTATAAGAAAAGTGGCAAGTGTTTAATAGTTTAGGGTTAGTGTTGTAAATATAACCACAGGGACCATAAGTGTAACTTTTGCAAGATAATGGTTCGGGACTCGTTTGGACTAGTTAATGAATGATTCATAAAGCGAAACCTGCGCCATTGTGTTCCAAATAATTTTTCCCATAAAAACGAGTATTCACTCGACTAATTTTCATAAACGTTTTATAAAATTTATTTAAAGCGTTTATTATTTATTTGTATATTACTGATAAACTTTGTCCGTAAAATGATCTTTTACTTGAATATTTGCGTCTTTAACAAACGTTACTGAATAAAATGATAACTAGGTTATTAAATATTTTTATTTAATAAAAAGTGTTAATTAAACATAATTTAATTATTTTCATGTCGGTAAGCGTTGTTCTTGTTTCTAAAATCTTGCGAGGGTATTTCGGTCATTTTCTGCTTGTTTTCGGGTCTCGGGCAAAACTAAAAAGTTGTCCGGAATGTCGTTTTACATCAAATTGCTTTAGAGTCCGAGTTATGAAAACGTGATTTAGCGGGTCATGTTTGATAAGTCAACTTAGAAATAACATATATTTTTTTCGTTTTCAAGTCGAATAAGTTAAAAATAACTTTGCACATGAGAGATATGTAATAATAAATATGCTTTATTATTTAAATATGTTCTGAAAAATTACCTATTACGCGGTAATCGTTTTTATGTGACAATAAAAGTCAAAAAGTCAAGAAGTCAATTTGGACCCGAAAAGTCAAAGGGTAAAATAGTCATTTAAAATTCCGAAATTTGCCAGTTGTTACAATGGTAAGGTCATGAGTAGAGGTATTAGGAAGAAAGGCTTATATGTGATGAAATTAGGAAATAAGCCTAAAGACAAAATTTGTCTAGCAACGATTGATGAAAATTCCACGTTGTGGCATAGGAGATTAGGTCACGCAAATATGCGTCTCATTCAATCGTTGGCATCCCGGAATTAGTTGGAAACTTACCTAAGCTTAAGTTTGATCAACACTTCTGTGATGCTTATAAAATTGGAAAACAAGCTCACGCTAGTCACATGGCTAAGAATATAGTCTCAACGACTAGATGCTTAGAACTCCTTCAAATGGATATCTTCGGTCTATCCGTCGTACGGAATTACGAAGGAAATCGCTACACCTTAGTCATAGTAGTTGACTACTCTAGGTATACTTGGACTAGATTCCTTAAGAACAAAACCGAAGCCTTCAATCAATTCGAAATATTTAGTAAGAAATTCAAAACCAATTAAGATGTACAATAGTGTCAATAAGAACCGACCACGGTATGGAATTTGATAATGAGGTGCAGTTTGGAGAGTTTTGTAATGCCAATGGAATTACACATAACTTTTCAGCTCCACGTACTCCTCAATCAAATGGCGTGGTTGAAAGGAAAAATAAG
>BQNB010096314.1:0-25654 GCA_026074375.1 Tanacetum coccineum
GAACCCAGTGTATCATTCCAAGATAAAGCACATTGAGATACGCCACCATTTTATAAGAGATTCTTATGAGAAGAAGCTCATTAGGGTGGAGAAAATTCACATAGACCTAAATGTAGCTGACCTATTGACTAAACCTTTTGATGGACCACGGTTTAATTAATTAATGGTTAGTATTGGAATGGTAAACTCATAGCTACATTTAAGGGGAGGCTAAATTGTATAGTGTTTATACTTGTAGTAGTTAGTTTAACTAAAATCTAGCTTAAGTAATATTAATACTGGTAGTTAATAGTATTAATTCTGGTAGTTAGTAGTATTAATTTGGGTAGTTAGTTTAAGATAATTCTGTCTAAACAAACTCTTGCAGCATGTTTTTCTTTGTTTTAGTCTAATTCTTGCAGGAATTGCATGGATTTGCATATGTAAGACAGTGGGGTTCTTGCGCAAGCCTGATGAAAGTGTAGGGTTTGCAGAGATAGTGGACTTTCTAAGAGGTTCCAACCTCAGGTATGCTTTAACTACTAATCCTACTATCTATGATTCCCTAGTCAAACAGTTTTGGCAGACTGCTACTGCCAACACTCTTGCTGATGGGACTCTAGAATTACAGGAAACTATTGATACCATTGTATATACAATCACTGAGGCATCTATTAGGAATAAGCTTCAATTAGCAGATGCTTCAGGGATTACAATGTTGCCAAATAATAAGATTTTTGAGGGGATGGGACATATGGGGTATCCTATAGATGGATCTTTTACCTTTTGGAAAAGCTTTTTCACACCCCAATGGAAATTTTTAGTCCACCATCTTTTGCATTGTATAAGCTCTAAAAGTGGTGGATAGAATCAATTTGGTAGCAGTATTGCTACTGCTTTGATTTAAATAATGCGACAAACACAATCAAGTGGGGTTCTTGCGCAACCTGATGAAGTGCAGGGTGTTACAGAGAATAGTGGTTTTTTTCTACAAGGTTTCCAACCTTAGATATGCCGTTAAGCTTCTAATCCTACTATCTATGATTCCCTAGTAAAACAGTTTTGGCAGACTGCTACTGCCAAACTCTTGCTGACCGAGATATTTACAACGCAACTATTGATACATTTTGTATACAATGCACTGAGACATCTATTAGAAATAACTTCATCGTTAGCCGGGGGGGGCGAGGCGATCAGGATTAACAATGTTGCCTAAACAATGAGATTTTTGAGGGAAATGGGGCATATGGTACCTTAACAGACGGATCTTTTACCTTTTTGAAAAGCTTTTTCAACACCCCAGCAAAGGAGATTTTATCCACCCATTATTTTGCATTGTATAAAGCATAAAGTGTGGATGGAATCAATTTGTTAGCAGATATTGCTACTGCTTTGATTGTCTCTCCACTGAGAGTTTTATAATTTTTCAAACTAATTTTTGATGGCATGGTGGCAAACTTGAAAAGCAAAACAAAGTTTTTGATGTATCCTCGTTTTCTGCAACTGATTTTGGAAATTCAAACGGAAAACAAACACCCTTATCTGGCTGTGACCCTAACCAAAAAGATTTTTAGGAATATGAAAAGGTTTTTTAGAAGGGGTCAACCAAGACCTTTGTTTTGCCTGGTATGGCTGCTTGTTGCTACTACTAATCCGAAAAAAAAGTGCAGGTCAAGCACATCGATGTTGATCTCAAAGCTCAATCCTTCTCATGCCAGCAATTCTATACCATCTACATTCCGTGACCACCTAGAACAACTCCACCATATTAACTACTTCCTATCCCTGCATCTACACCTATACCTATCCATGAAATTGACCTTGAACCTATGGAGCACACTTTTGAGGAACCATCCCCTGCACACCAACACTTCTTCACACCACAAGAAGCAGGCCCAACGGACAGATTACTGTGATGAATTGCTTCAATTAGTTTCCATCAATAAGACAAAGTTGATAAGTCCTGGAAAAGGATCTCAAGCAAACCAAGCTGACATTGGGGAGTGCTATTGTGAAGTTGGTCAAGAAGGTGAAGAATCTGGAAGGTATTTTGAAAAGGAGAACTGTGGTCTTATCAGACTCTGAAGAGGAAGAATCTGAGGCCCAAGGGAAGAAAAGTCAAGATGATCATCTAGTTTCTTTGGTACAAGGGCTGGTTACTCCTTTTAAGACTACTGTCAATGCTTTAGGGGAGGAACAAGTTGAAGACATAAGCCCTACACACTAGAAGCAGCTAAAACTCTCTCTAGGTTGCTCTCAAAAGCCAAAGT
The DNA here is from genome assembly GCA_026074375.1 of Tanacetum coccineum. NCBI lineage: Eukaryota > Viridiplantae > Streptophyta > Magnoliopsida > Asterales > Asteraceae > Tanacetum > Tanacetum coccineum. The sequence continues at coordinate 2,250 of BQNB010096314.1, forward strand.
CAGAGATAAGGGAAGAAGGTATACAGAGAAGGAAAGAGACTAAAAGGGAAAAAAAGGTATCACTAACTTGGATTTCAAGAAGAAGTTAATACTGCTGAAAGAGTTAATACTGGCAGTATTAAAGTTAGTACTGTTTAGTGCAGAAGTTTAGTATTGTTAGAGAACATGTATTACTGACAGTATTAAAAGTTAATTTCCTTCCCCTGATAAAGGCCAAAGAGAAGGAAAAGCTCCTATGATCATTGAAGAAGCTCCTAAGAAGACTAAGGAACAAATCTACATGAGGAAGTAGTCTCAGCTGAAGCTATCAATGGAGACTTTGGAGAAAGAAGAAGAGCTCAAACAAGTACTCTTGGATTCCCTCTCTTAGCATAAAGACTTGTAGAAGAAGAAGAAATTAAAATGAGAAAACAAAAGCAAAGAAGAGCTAAAGTCATTTTGAAGCTCAACATTACACAGATGAAGATTAGACTAAATTAGAGCAAAGATTGAAGCTAATGGCAGAGTTGACAAAGAGTGTGCTAGGAAAGTGGATATCAAGGAGAAGACTTTTCAAAGAAGCTAGGTTGAACTATTAATTCAAAGGCAAAGAAAACATTTTTGCAGAAGAAAGAGCAAGAGCCCAAAGAATAGCCCATGACCCCAATCACAGCTAAGAAACATATAAATGAATGACTTGAAGATCATGGGGACATGGGAAGCTATCTCAGCTAAAGAATTTAAGTTTTGAAGAAGTGAAAAGAAGAATTTGAAAAGCCGGTGAAGCAGTTGAAACTTTTTGCACCTAATATACTTTAAAGCTATAAAAGACATCTGCAAAATTTGGTGAAGACCTTCAAACAAAGACTTCAAAAAGACTAAAAGTGGATGAAGCAAAAGATGTCCTAGTCTACCAAAAGTACTGGAAAGAGAGGAAACAGATAGCTAGAAAGGATTTCATTCTGAAGAAGACTGAGGAGGATGAACTGAAAGCTAGTAAAGATGCTGATCATATTTCAGGTACTAATATTCCTGTTAATCCAGTTCATGTGGCTATAAAACCCCTAAGTATAGCTACTTATAAGATCATCAAGCAAGGAAAGGAAGGTGTGTACCAAAAGTGTTAGGAAGATGGAAACTACAAAGATATAGTGGTACATAAAATTTTAGAGCTATGCGAAGACATAACTAGGATGATCTACTGAATTATATAGGATAGTCCTAATAAGATATGGTATGAATGGACCTGAGGATGAAGCTTGAGAATGTACATTGGAAATATTTAAAGAATATGTTTAGGAACCCCTAGTACAGATCCTATTTGAGTTCATTAGTCAACAAAGAATCATAAATTGGAGGATATTATACTACCCGTGCAGAGTTCTTTGCTAAAACTTTAGAGCATCAGATATTTATATGTTTAAACTGAAAGAAACTATCCATTAACGCTGAGGTATGTAAATGCTACTCTCGATAAAAACTCAAGGAGGAAAACCAGATGAGGATTGCTACAAACTTTTGAAATGGATGAAGAAGCAAGCTGGCATTAGGAAGTAATGGAGATGAGGAGAACAACACTTGGTGGAGGTGCTATGCACTAACACAACAAATGGTTATCAGTCCACCATGTCTAACAAACATAGAGGACTTTGCTGTTCCAAAGCAAACACTCTTGGTAAAGACTTCCTCAAATCCGTTAATGGCTGACAATTTGCCAAAAAATTGTATGGTTATCAACTCCCCATATATGGTAGTAAAGAGTTGCTAGCCCCAAGGTATGGGTTTGTGGTAAAGGGCTGTGGAAAAACCATAACTAGTCCATGAATTTATGGATTATGGTAAAGAACAAATTCAAATCCATATTAGAATGGTTGACTAGCTTTACCAAAAAGTGAATGGTACATCACTCACCAAGTTTCCATGTACAAAGAGTTGACATGGTCATTAATCCACCATAGAATTTACCTTTTCTAGATGCCAAAGGATTGACTAGCCCTGAGCAAATGGCTACAGGTAAAGGCATATCCAATCTATTTATGGCTATAATGGTTTGCCAAAAACCATATGGTATTCAACTCACCAATGTTTCATGTACTGAGAGTTGAAATGGTTTTCAGTCAACCATGGACATGCACCTTTCTGGTGGCCAAAGGACTGACTACTCCAAGTAAATGGCTAATTGGTAAAGAACTTAAAATCCATTTAAAAGTTCAATGATTCACCTCTCCAGGAGTTTAACACACTGGAAGTGATGCGAGAATAGTCTAGAAACTATATGATTTAACTGCTGAGAGAAAGGTTGCCTAAAAAGTTTTTGGAAGCATTGTGGCAAGCAAAGATCAAAAAGAGATAATTTGAAGAATGGTAGCTTCAAGAATAATGTGAAGAGTTGTATTACAACATCTCAGGAAGCTCAATGGAAGAACACTAGAGAAACTTAAAGTTCACAATGAATCAAGTTAGGAGGATTGTTGGAAAAAATATTGTAAAAAGAATTAATAATGGGTAGTATAACAGTTCAGTCTGTAGTATTAGTTATTCTGGCAGTACTAAGTTAAAGTTTGGCAGTACTAAGATTAAGTCTGACAACTATAAGTTAGTACTAGTGAGAGTGGCCATACTATAGTTTTGTATGTGGTCTCACACACACACACAGTGTCCTATTTAGTGTAACAATATAAATCTCTCTCTCTACTATCTAGAGAATGGTTTTAGGAATATCTTAGGAAAGGATATTATTATCCTTTCACACATTTTGTAAAGCCTTCTAGGGTTTCCTTGGTGTATAAAAGGAACCCTACGGCATAGATTATGATTATATATCAATAGAAGCATTGTATTTAATAGAAATCAATAGCAAAATTAGTATTATTGTTTCTTCTATTCTTGTGTTAAGATCCTCAATAAACACTTGATAGTCATATCAGATGTCTCTCACATAGTTGGATTTTGATTTATTCAAGTTAGCTATTTCCTTATAAGGCTATTTAGATCCAAAGACCGAGGACCTTACACAATTGATAAGAACGCGGAACCGTTGATACCAAGGTCACCTATGACTCACTAAGGCTCACTAAACTAAATGCAAGACAGGTCCAATATTTGTGATCGTATGATTCTAGATATATAAATTGCAATATGGAGAGCTATCCCGAACACTTAGCCTACGCCCAAACAACATCGAAGTTGCAGGGCATAAAATATGTAGGACTAGACCCAGTTGAATGATAGGTTACATACTTAGGCACGTAAACGAATATAAATTGATAAACATAATCAACAATCAATGATAAATTAAGCAATCAAGATAAACAAACCAAACATTAGATCTTAGAAACCTTGGCCTAATACCTAAGGTATCAGCCGATAGTCATTGTAAAAATACACACAGTTTGATATATGAACGATTAAAATAAAGAAACCTTAATCGAACGCATATTCGGTTGCGCGAAGATTACAAGAGTTTTCCTATGATCTTGAGGCTCTTTTCTGACCTTCTAGGCTCCTTTATTCGTCTTTTGGTCGACTTGGTGGTTTAGGGATTCATTTGCATACCTAAAACTGAGTTTTAGGTCGTCTATTTATAAGGTCTGGAAGTCGGTTTGATACGGCGTATTGAGAACCTCAATACGACATATTAGATGACTTGGCATGGGCTCCAAGAATAAAATATTCTAGAATTTTCTTGAGCTGATATTGGATACGACGTATCAGACCTCTTGGATACGGCATATTGAACCTCCTCGATATGGCGTATTGGACTTATTGGGTATGGCTTATGGGCTACGTACTCCGTACCGGTGTTTTGTACTATCTTGGTAAGACGTATCGAGTCTTCGTGGGGTATATGGATATTGCTGAAAGTGTGCTTTTCTTTAATAAGTTTGACCAAAGTATAATATACGACGTATATACTGATGTGGATACGGTGTATTCTTCAAAGTCAGGCAATGGTCCTTTTGATTCGTCAAAGTCTTGGATACGTCGTATAGGTCTAGAATAATAGGGCATATTTGCTGTCAGATAAGTAACTTTCTCGAACTCTTCATTTATGCTCCAAATGCGTGCCTTTTTATATTCTCACATCCAAGTACCATATTTACCTTTACTGCAATTCTCAAATACAAAAGGATTAAGTAACAATTCCTTGCAATAAACATACAAAATGGGTTATTTACATAGTATAAATGAATGATATAAAATTAGCCACATTATTTGATGTCATCAAACTGACATAGAGAGTTTACCAAACACATTCTTAATCATAAAGGAGTTGAACATGAAGGCAACATCCGTTGGTTAGAGTTGCTTAGTGATTCCGATGTGAGATTTGTTATCCCACCCGGAAAAGCAAATGTTGTGCTGAAGCTTTGAGCAGGAAAGACGAAGAAATCCATGAAGAGTTAACGAGCCTTATCATGACTAATGGTTTTGGACCGTTCCTAAGCAAATCTGAATGCTCAGACTGAAGCACCGAAACCAGAGAACATCAAGCATGAAGATGTTGGAGGTAATGCTTATTGAAAATTCTAAGGATCCAGAGAAACTTATAACAGAAAAGTTGGAACCCCGTGCGGATGAAACTCTATGTTTAAATAGCAGGAGTTGGTTACCATGTTATGGCGACTTGAGGACTGTGATTATGCACGAGTCCCACAAGTCAAAATATTATATCCATCCGGTTCTGACAAGATGTATCAAGACATGAAGAAGCTATATTGGTGGCCTAATATGAAGGCCGACATCACCACCTATGTTAGCAAATGTTTGACTTGTGCTAAGGTCAAGGCCGAACACCAAAGGCCATCAGGATTGTTGGTACAACCCAAGATACCTCAATGGAAGTGGGATAATATCACGAAGCTTCCTAGGTCGTCACAAGGTTACGACACCATTTGGGTGATTGTCGACCGACTCACTAAGTCTGCAATCTTTGTACCAATGAGGGAAACTGATCCCATGGAGAAACTGGCAAGAATGTACCTAAAAGAAGTAGTCACGAGGTATGGAATCCCTGGTCTATAATCATTTAGATCTCAGACCGAGGTTCCAACAATTTTTGGAGGTCACTTTCAGAGAGGCTTTGGGCCACTAGCTGATATAATCTTCATACAATACATAAACTGATGGGCAAAGCTGAGGGAAATATTCAAACTCTCAAGGATAATTTGCGTGCCTGTGTGATTAAAATAACTTTGGAAAGGTAGGTTAACCATTTGCCCATTAGTCCTGTTTTCATATAACAATTAAGCCTAAGAAGAACTGGCACAGATTTTTTGTGACTTAATCTACTTAATACACAATAACACACACAACGGACAAATACAAGGATAGAAGTGCGGTCCTAGCCAAATAAAGATAAACAGTTTTAACCAGATTAATCTAATTAGAATGTTTGATGTTTATTTAGTGGCAAATGAATACTTAGCTCGAGCGGCAGATCAATTCTAAACTTAGGCGTTACTTCTTCCTAAGACCTAGACACGTAGAATTCTGTCACAATTAAACGCATACGCATAAAGCATCCTATTTGATGATTATAATCTATCTTAAGGATTAAATCAATGGTAATCTTGTTAAACCCTAGCTCATAGAGACTCTACCCACTTATTGCTTAATGGTAATTTATATACTAGTAGTCCATTGGCCAAGTCTTTACCATGTTAATAAGAACTACTCGTTGATCCCAAGGTACCTGCCGGTCCAAACCAACAAGCTCCACTAATCCTAAAGGTGAAGATAGGTTATTATTTATGATCCTATTGGTCTAGATATATAAATCACTATATGGAGAGCCATCCTGGCATCTAGCTAACTTGGTTTGTATCACTAGATCCAGTTGAATGATAGGTCGCATACAAAAGCACGTAAGCATGTATAAATTGATAAACATAAACAAGCAATCAACAATAAATTAAGCATTCAAGATAAATAAACCAAACATTCAAATCATCAAAGAAAATGCTATACCAAGGTATTAGCCCTCAAACATCATAATCAATACAAGAGTAATAATCCAACCAAGGTAAACTAACTGAGTTAAACGAATGATACCAAAAAGCGAACGATTACTAAAGTATAGGAGATTACAAAGTGTTTCCTATGGAATGAGTAGCTTTGCTTGACACTTCTTTCTGCTCTACTTAGTCTTCTGTAAATTGACCTTTTGTGTTAAGGTATCGAAAATATGATCAAGCACACTAAAAACCTATTTTTAGGTTTTCTATTTAAAGGGGTGCTGATCATATTTTCGATACCTTAACCACAAAAGTCAATTTTCAGAAGACAAGAAGAGCAGAAGAGGTCAAGCAAAGCTACTAATTCCATAGGAAACACTTGTAATCTCCTATACTCTAGTAATCGTTCGATTTTTGGTATCATTCGTTTAACTCGGTTAGTTACATTGTTTGATTATTTACTATTGTATTGATTATGATTTTGTGGCTAATACCCTTGCTATTAGCCATTTATTATGATATTTGAATGTTTGTGTTTTAAATTTATCTGAATGCTTAATTTATTGTTGATGCTTGTTATGTATTATCAATTTATACAGTTCCTTACGGCTTTTGTATGCGACCTATCATTCAACTGGATCTAGTGATACAAACCAAGTTAGCTAGATGCCAGGATGGCTCTCCATATAGTGATTTATATATCTAGACCAATAGGATCATAAATAATAACCTATCTTCACCTTTAGATTTAGTGAGGCTTAGTTGGACGCAAGGTGACCCTTGGATCAACAGATACTCTTAATCAACTGTAAAGAACTTGGCCAATGACACAATATATAAATACCATTAAGCAATAAGTGGTTAGAAGTCTCTATAGCTAGGGTTTAACCAAGATACCATTGATTTAATCCTAAGATAGATTATAATCATCAAATAGGATGCTTTATGCGGATGCGTTTAATTGTGACAGAATTCTACGTGTCTAGGTCTTAGGAAGAAGTAACGCCTAAGTCTTAAGAATGATATGCCGCCTCGAGATAAGTATTCATTGCACTAAATAAACAAATCAACATTCAATTAGAATAATCATGTTAAAACATTTTTTCTTATATTTGCTAGACCGCACTTCTATCTTTATTAGTCAGCTGTGTTGTGTTATTGTGTATTTAAAGAAGATCTAAGTCACCAAAAAGCGTGCCCAGTGTGCTCTTAGGCTAATTGTTATATGAAAACTCGACTAATGGCAAATGGTTAACCTAACCCTTTCCAAAGTTAATCACACAGGCACGCAACATATCCTTGAGAGTTTGAATAGTCCTCTCGCTTTGCCCATCAGTTTACTGATGATATGAAGTACTCATATCCAAGCTAGTGCCCAAAGCCTTCTGAAGTGACCTCCAAAAATTCGATGCGAACCTCGAGTCGAGATCATAAATGATTAAGACAGGGATTCCATACCTCGTGACAACTTCCTTTAGGTACATTCTTGCCAGTTTCTCCATGGAACATTTTTCCCTCATTGTACAAAGAGTGCCAAGCGACTTTGTGATCGGTCGACATCTACCCAAATGGTTCGTAACCTGTACGACCATAGAAGCTTCGGATATGATCCCACTCCATTGAGGTATCTTGGGTTGTACCAACAATCCTGATGGCCTTTGGTGTTCGGCCTTGACCTTAGCACAAGTCAAACATTTGCTAACATAGGTGGTGATGTCGGCCTTCATATTAGGCCACCAATATAGCTTCTTCATGTCTTGATACATCTTGTCAGAACCCGGATGGATATAATATTTTGACTTGTGGGACTCGTGCATAATCACAGTCCTCAAGTCGCCATAACATGGTAACCAACTCCTGCTATTTAAACATAGAGTTTCATCCGCACGGGGTTCCAACTTTTCCGTTCTAAGTTTCTCTGGATCCTTAGAATTTTCAATCAACATACCTCCAACATCTTCATTCTTGATGTTCTCTGGTTTCCGTGCTTCAGTCTGAGCATTCAAGATTTGCTTAGGAAGTCAAACCAATAGTCATCCTAAGCTTACCAAAAAAAAAAAAAAAAAAAAACGGAAAAAAAAAAAAAAAATGAAAAAATTAAAAAAAAAAAAAAAATAATAAAATAAAAAATACAAAAATAAAAAAGAAAGAAAAAAAAAAAAATAAAAATAAAAAAAAAAAAAAAAAAAAAAAAAAAAAAAAAAAGAAAAAAAAAAAAAAACAAAAAAAAAAAAAAAAAAACAAAAAAAGAAATATATATAAAAATAAAAAAATAAGAAAAAAAAAAAAAAAAAAAAAAAAAAAAAAAAAAGAACTCTTAATGGATTTATTCGCTCTTTCCTGCTCAAAGCATCAGCAACAACATTTGCTTTTCCCGGGTGATAACAAATCTCACAATCGTAATCACTAAGCAACTCTAACCAACGATGTTGCCTCATGTTCAACTCTTTATGATTAAGAATGTGTTGTAAACTCTTATGATCAGTGATGACATCAAATAATGTCTATTTTATATCATCATTTATCCTATGTAAATAACCTATTTAGTATAATTATTGCTAAGAATTGTTACTTAATCATTTGTATTTGATAATTGCAGTAATTATAGGAGTACTGGTGAAGAATAAACTAAAAGCAACGCATTTTGGAGCAGAAATAAGAGTTCGAGAAAGTCTACTTATCTGACAGCAAATATGCCCTATTATTCTAGACCTATACGACGTATCCAAGACTTTGACGAATCAAAAGACCATTGCCTGACTTTGAAGAATACACCGTATCCACATCAGTATATACGTCGTATATTATACTTTGGTCAAATATTAAGAAACCACACTTTTCAGCCAATCTCCCATACCCCAGAAGCGCGAGTACGTTCGTACCCAATAAAGGTACAAACACCGTACCGAGTAGCCCCAATACGCCATACCCAATAAGTCCAATACGCCATATCGAGGAGGTTCAATATGCCGTATCCAAGAGGTCTGATACGTCGTATCCATATCAGCTCAAGAAAATCTAGAATATTTTATTCTGGAGCCCTGCCAAGTCATCAATATGTCGATTGAGGTTCTCATACGCCGAAAGAACCGAACTTCCAGACCACTATATATAACGACCCAAAACACATTTTAAGTATACAATGAATCCCTAAACCACCAAATTGACCAGGAGACGAATAAAGTGCATAGAAGTCAGAAAAGAGCCTCAGATCATAGAAAACTCTTGTAATCTTCGTGCAACCAATACTGTTCGATTAAGGTTTCTTTAATTTTAATCGTTCATATATCAAACCTGATATATTTTTAAAATGACTTCGCTGATACCCTTAGGTATTAGCCATGTTTATAAAGATCTAATGTTTGGTTTGTTTATCTTGATTGCTTAATTTATCATTGATTGTTGCTTATGTTTATCAATTTATATTCGTTTACGTGCCTAAGTATGTAACCTATCATTCAACTGGGTCTAGTCCTACATATTTTATGCCCTGCAACTTCGATGTTGTTTGGGCGTAGGCTAAGTGTTCGGGATAGCTCTCCATATTGCAATTTATATATCTAGAATCATAAGATCACAAATATTGACCTGTCTTTGCATTTAGTTTAGTGAGCTTAGTTGAGTCATAAGGTGACCTTGGTATCAACGAGTACGTTCTTATTCAATTGTGTAGGTCCTCGGTCTTGGATCTATATAGCCTTTATAAGACAATAGCTAACTTGAATAAATCCAAATCAACTATGTGAGAGACACTGACTATGAATATCAAGTGTTAATGCGGAATCTTAACACAAGAATTAAGAAGAACAATAATACTAATTTTGCTATTGATTTCTATTAAACTTCAATGCTTCTATTTGATATATATCATAACTCTATGCCGTAGGGTTCCTTTTATACACCAAGGAAACCCTAGAAGGCTTTACAAAATGTGTGAAAGGATAATAATATCCTTTCCTAAGATATCTCCTAAAATATCTCTAAGATAACTATTACCTCTATTCTGTTACATAAACAGACTTAACTACATACGACCAGTACTAACTATAGTACTGCCACTCTACCAGTACTAACTATAGTACTGCCAGACTTAACTTAGTACTGCCAAACTTAACTTAGTACTGCCAGAACTAACTAATACTACCAGACTTAACTGTTATACTACCAGTATTAAGTCTTTTACAATATTTTTCCCAACAATCCTCCCCTAACTTGATCTTCACTTGTGAACTTTAAGTTTCTTCAAGTGTCTTCCATTTGAGCTTCCTGAGGATGTTGTAAATAAAACTCTTCAAATTATTCTTGAGCTACAATTCTTCAAATTATCTCTTTTTGATCTTTGCTGCCACAATTCTTCAAAACTTTTTAGCAACCCTTCATATCAGCAGTTAAATCATATAGTTTCAGACAATTCTCATCACTTCCAGTGTTTTAACTCCATGAGAGTGAATCATGAAACTTAAATGGATTTGATGTCTCTTTACCAGTTAGCCATTTACTCTGGAGTAGTCAGTCCTTTGGCCACCAGAAAGGTGCATGTCCATGGTTGACTGAAAACCATTTCAACTCTCAGTACATGAAACATTGGTGAGTTGAATACCATATGGTTTTTGGCAAACCATTATAGCCATAAATAATTTGGATTCCTTTACCTGTAGCCATTTGCTCAGGGCTAGTCAATCCTTTGGCATCTAGAAAAGGTAAATTCTATGGTGGATTAATGACCATGTCAACTCTTTGTACATGAAACTTGGTGAGTTGATGTACCATCCACTTTTTGGTAAAGTGTCAACCATCTAATATGGATTTGCAATTTATCTTTACCATAATCCATAATCTCATGGACTAGTTATGGTTGTTTCCACAGATCTTTACACAAACCATAAACTTGTGGCTAGCCAACTCTTACTAACCATATATGGTGAGTGATAACCTTACTATTTTTGCCAAATTTCACCATTAACGGATTTGAGAAGTCTTTACCAAGAGTCGTTTGCTCCTGGACTAGCCAGTCCTTATGTTTGTTAGACATGGTGGACTGATAACCATTTGTTGTGTTAGTGCATAGCACCTCCACCAAGTGTTGTTCTCCTCATCTACATTACTTCCTAATGTCAGCTTGCTTCTTCATCCATTTCAAAAGTTTGTAGCAATCCTCATCTGGTTTTCCTCCTTGAAGCTTTTTATCGAGCATAGCTTTACAATACCTCAGCAGTTAAAGAATATTTGCTTGTCAGTTTAACTATAAATATCTAAAGAATAATATTAAAAAAAACAAAAAAAAACAATGAATAATCTGATGACTCTAAGTTTAAGCAATGTACTCTGCAGGTAGTATAATATCTCCAACTTATGATTCTTTGTTGACCTAATGAACTCCAAATAGGATCTGTACTAAGGGGTTCCTCAAACATATTCTTTAAATATTCCCAAAGTACCTTCTCAAGCTCATCCTCTGGTCCATTCATACCATATCTATTCATGACAATCCTATATAATTCAGTAAGATCATCCCTAGTTATGTCCTTCAGCATAGCTCTAAAATTTATGTACACTATATCAGTTCCATCTTCCCTAACAATTTGGTACACACCTTCCTTTCCTTGCTTGATGATCTTATAAGTAGCTATACTTAGGGGTTTTATAGCCACATGAACTGGATTAACAGGAATATTAGTACCTGAAATAGGATCAGCATCTTTACTAGCTTCAGATTCATCCTCATCAGTCTTTTCAGAATGTAATCCTTTCCTAGCTATCTGTTTCCTCCTCTTTCCAATCTTCTTGGTAGACTCAACATCTTTTGCTTCATCACTCTTTAGTCTTTTTGAAGTCTTTGTTTGAAGTTCTTCACCAAATCTTTTCAGACTGTCTTTTGTAGCTTTAAAGTTTATAGGTGCAAAAGATTCAACCTGCTTCACCAGCTTATCAAATTCTTCTTTCACTTCTTCAAAACTTAAATTCTTCAGCTGAGATAGCTTCCATGTCCCCTGATTCTTCAAGTAATTCATCATATATGTTCTTAGCTGTGATTGGGTCATGGGCTTATTTCTTTTGGCTCTTGCTCTTTCTTCTGCAAAAATGTTTCTTCCTTTGATTTACTAGTTCAACCATCTTCTTTGAAAAGTCTTCTCCTTGTAATCCACTTCCTAGCACACTCTTTGACAACTCTGCATTAGCTTCAATCTTTGCTCTAATTAGATCCTAATCTTCATCTGTGTAATGCTGAGCTTCAAATTGAACTTTAGCTCTTCTTTGCTTTTGTTGCTCATTTAATTCTTCTTCTTCAACAATCTTTATCTAAGAGAGAATTCCACAGTGTACTTGTTTAAGCCTCTTCTTCTTTCTCCAAAGTAATCCAATCTGATAGACTTCAGCGAGACAAACTTCCTCATGTAGACTTTGTTCCCTTAGGCCCTTCTTAGACTCTTCAATGAATCATAGTGACATTTCCTTCTCTCTTGCCTTTTACAGGGGAAGGAATTAACTTTGTAAATACTGTCAGTATAACTTGTTCACTAACAAGATTAACTTTGCCACTAACAGTATAACTTTAATACTGCCAATATTTAACTCCTTCATCATACATCTTCTTGAAAATCCAAGCTATGTGATAACACTTTTTTCCCTGTCTCTCATCCTTCTCTTATACCTTCTCCCTTATCTATTGACTTTGGCTTTGAGAAGCAACCAAGAAGAGTTTTAGCTGCTTCTAATGTAGTAGGCTATAGTCCTTCAACTTGTTCTCCCCTAAAGCATTGACAGTAGTCCTTAAAAGAGTAACCACCCGTGTACAAAGAAACTAGATGATCAGGGCTGACTTTTCTTCCCTGGGCCTCAGATTCTTCTCTTCAGATCGATAAGACCCAAGTTCTCCTTTTCAAAAATACCTTCCGATCCTTCACCTTCTGACCACTTCACCTTTAGCACTCCCCAATGTCAGCTTGGTTTTGCTTGAGATCCCGTGTCCAGACTATCCAACTCTTGTCTTTAATTGAGGGAAACCTAAGTGAAGCAAATCATCCACAGTCATCTGCCTTGGGCATGCTCATGTGGTGGGAGAAGTGTTTGGTGTCAGGGAGTCCTCAAAAGTGTGCGCCAGAGGTTCAGGCATTTCCCAAGGATAGGTATAGGTGTAGATGCAGGGATAGGAGTAGTTATATATGGTGGAGATTGTTCTGGTGGTAAAGATGTAGATGTACTAAATTGGGATTGATGAATGTTGAGATTGAGACACATCAGAATGTTCATTGACCTGCACTTGATTAGTAGTAGCAACAAGCAGCATACCAGGCAACAAAGGTCTTGGTGCCCCTCTAAAACCCCGTTTCATATTCCTAAAAATCTTTTTGGTCAGGGTCACAACCAGATAAGGGTGTTTGTTTTCCGTTTAAATTTCCAAAATCAGTTGCAGAAAACGGAGGATAACATCAAAAACTTGTTTTGCTTTTCAGTTTGCCCCATCCATCAAAAAATAGTTTGAAAATTATAAACTCTGCCATGAAATTCATAGAGAACCTTGATGACAAAAATTCTTTAGTCAGATCTACCAGAACTTGGTCAGTTCCAAAGATCAGCATGTCATCAACATATAGGCAAATGATGACTTTAGTCAAAACGCAACTATCTTTGACCAAAACACAGTCACTTTTCTTAAGCAAAATGCAATGAAACCTCTAATCAAAACGCAACTTAGTCTTGATCAAAACGCAATGAAACCTCTAATCAAAACGTAACTATCTTGATCAAAACGCAATGAATAAAAAATTGGGCAGAGTAACGTTTAGTCAAAACGCAACGATGTCTTCAAAATGCAACTTGAGAATCAAAACGTAACGACTTGAATTAAAACGCAACGACTTGAATCAAAACGCAACGACTTGAATCAAAACGCAATGACTTGAATCAAAACGCAATGACTTGAATCAAAACGCAATGAAGAACACCCCTTCAGTATGTCAAAACGCAGCCAAGAAAAAATCATCAAACATTCTTGAAAGCTACGAAATGATGTTAAAACCACCTAGTAATGATGCAAGGGATAGATCTAAGCCCGAAAGTACAAATCTTTAACACTTTTAACCACAATAATCAGTAGATAAACAACACGGATTCCCCCTATGCTCTGATACCAATTGTTAACACGATTCACCCTTATAACACAAGATCCGGAGGCTTGGTAAAATGAAAGAGGAATTTATTCATTATAGAGAGAAAAGGGAAATGAGATGGGAAGAGTGTGTGTGTTTGTTGAGAGAAAAGAAGGAGAAACACACACACACACTTTTACAAAAGTGAGCTTCACCCCTCCATGGAAGTATGGAGGGGGTATATATAGTCCTAGTGACACATAACTATCGCAACTAGTCATTATTAGTCCCTACGTGTCTAACTATATACGAACTAATGTAATTTCGGATATATCTTCCCCCGAAGTGAGTTCATTGATGACACTCCTTCATGAGATACATGAGATTGCTTTTGTCGTTTAAGCTCATGTGGTCTTGGTCTTTTTCTTTGTTCTTTGTTGTAGGTTTGTTCCTTCATGCTTTGCGATCTTGACTTTGAGCTTTTGTCATTGTCTTTATCGTCTATGCCATCTTGTGATCTTGTGTCTTTGACCAACATGCTCACACTTTTGCATTATCTTGAAAGCTTCAAATCAGAGTTTGCGGAAGTCTTTGTCTTTAAATCTTGAGCTTTCAAGATAGTATGTCTTCGTAGATTGAGCATTTGAATGGGATTGAGGTTGCCGTTACCACCGTTTGACCTGCAGGTTTACGTTAGTGATAAACGAGAAAATTGATTTAAAAATCAATCGACGTGTCACTCGTTAAAGTGTTTTTGTAACACATCGAGAGTGTCATGTTTTTATCAAAATTCATCAACCGTCAATTCATTTACTGGACCATCTCGTGATCCAGTTGTCACAAGTTTGATTCATATAGAATCTCGCAAGTCACCTACCAAGAGCTTGTTTGATGCTGGCTCAAGCAGGATTTCCATCTTCATTGTGAATACATTAGAATCACTCGGATGTTCTGGCAAATATCACAAGGATATTGCGTAGGACTCTTGCTAACAGCTTGTGAACTTGATGATTTTCAACAAGTGTTTGAAATGGAATGTGTCCTAAGGAGATTCTTTATTGATCTCTTGGCTCTAGACTCGATTAGTGCAATTTGGTTTTAGTACTCGGAGGTTGGAGCAGATTGCCACCTATTCAATCCTATTCAATATATAACAATCTCGGCAGTTGAGATTATCAATAGATAACAGTGTATCTCCGTGACAACTGAGACAAGTTTTCTGTTGAGAGAAACCTGAATGGCTGAGAAGGGTTGGCATTACCTCACTGGGATCCATATGCCATTTTCAATAACCAACAATCCATGTTTATTCTGATAGCATATGTATTGACCCGGTTTCTGCCTTAAGTTGTGTGGAGGGCTTCTTTCTTTAGACCCTTTGTCCATACATTTCTTTTTAATTCTTCAACACCTTCAATGCTTACTAGGACGTCATTACTAACACCTTGTTGTGATTGTTCCAGTGTTAGCTCAATCTTAGTCGGCATTATTCCCATATACATTCATCTCCAATCATACCTAAGGACTGCTATTTCTAACTTTGGATTATCCTTGGGTAGATCCTCCGGTTCTGGTTGGATCATAGGATTGATTCCTAACCTAACCACCTTATGACTTCAGAATCGTCATGAAATTAAGATGTTGTTGGGTATAAGATCGAACCATAAAACCTTTTCTTACTGTTCAGCACATTGAGTCGATTAGATCATATTTTAAATACATTTTCTCCCCTTATTTTAAATAATAAACACTTATCCTTCAGTGGACCATTAAGAAATGCCGTTTTTACGTCCATCTGATAGATTGGAAAGGACTTGTGTGCTGCGTGGGCAACGAAAATCCGAACTGCTTCCAAGCGAGCAACTGGAGCAAATGATTCTTCAAAATCAATACCCTCTTCCTGAGCATAACCTTTAGCAACAAGTCGTGCTTTGTTGCGAATTACAGTCTGATCTTCATCCTTTTTGTTCTTCCATAACCACTTTAGCTTAATAACCATCTTGCCAAATGGTTTGTCGACGAGTTCCCAGACTTTTAGTCTGTCGAACTGATGAAGTTCATCCTGCATTGCTTCGATCCATGCAGAATCAGCCATTGCCTCCTTAATGTTCTTCGGTTCAACAATACTCACCGTGAGCGCGAACATACACATTTCAGGATCTGTGGCAAGCTGTCGTCTTGTTTGAACTGGCATGGTTGGATTTCCACGAACTTGTTCTAATGGATGATCTCTGGTCCATCGGTAATCATGACTTTGTGGTTGAAATGAATGCACATCGGTATTATCAATGTTGCGTGAGGAAGACTCACCAATTTCTTGTACCCGTGTACAAAAAGGATTGATAAATTCAGCTTCTTGAAATGATGCATTCGGTGCTTGATCATTGTTGTTTTCCTCAGCGAGACCGTGTGTTGGATTGTAATATTCTTCAAGTAAAGGACTGAAGAGAAATTCCAACCCTTGTTGTGACGAATCTGTCTTCTCTGCTGTAGGAACAACATTTTGTCTTGGGGGCACGGGGTCAGAGTTGTCATAATCTGACGCCTTTTGTCCTTGAGGAACGAGGCCTGAAGAGACATTTTCAACAAACATCTCTTGTCGTTGTGGTGCGAGGTCTGAACTGTTGTGATCAGACATCATTTGATGAAGAACGAGGCTTGAACTGCGTTGTTCAAACGTCATTGCCATGAAGACCGAGGCTTGATCTGCTGCGATCAAACGTCTTTTGAACATTGAGGAACGGGGCCTGAAGTGTTATTTTCAGCAGACACCATTTGATGTAGCTCATCTTTTGTGAAACCATTCTGGCACTGGTTTCTTAGATATCAGTAATTTCAGCAACCACACTCTGAGATTTTCCTGCTTTTCATTGTATAGTGCATCTGCATTTAGGTCAATTCTTTGTTGCTTTTGACCATTGAATGACGTACCTGCACTTAAACCCAGAGTTTGTTTGCATGCATGAATATGAGGGATATCTACTATTGAACCATGCGCGGGTTCACTGTCAACCTTGCCCGTGCAAGAGTTGAGTAACTTTCCTGTGGGAATCCACCTAAGACGAACATTACTAAAGATTCTACCCGTTGGTTTCCACCTAAGACAAGATCTAGGATTTATTGTTTTCTCAGGGACAGTGGTAGTCTTTTTGTTTGAGAACCTATGTCCTGTGGGGATTTGTCTTTATGGTTTCTTTGATGCCACCTTGACTTTTCTACGGGACTTATATCTCTTGTTGTCGTATAGGATGTTGCCATCCTTATTCTGGGACAGTGGCACAGGATTTATCCTTGAGAGGATTCTAAGACGCATTCATCATGGATTGCACTGTAAAGGCACTTTTTGCATTTGTAGGACTATTGCAATTCTTTGAACTTCAAGAAAGCTTGTGTTTCTATGTTCTCCTAAGTGAACATCTTTGTTTGAAACCCGATCTCATTGATGCTTGCCATTTTCCTAGTGTTTTGGTTTGCAACCATTAGCAGTGTTGGGATAATACTAAGCAGGATGTGAATCTACTAGGATTTTCTGAATGATCACTCTTATATTTTTGAGTTGTGCACTTTTCTTAGACTTTCTTAGGTAGTAGTTATTGACCATTGTCATTTGGCCTACAAATTCTTTAGGTGATGAAATGACACATGCTTTGGGTTATTCCTAGAGGGGCCAGGTGCAATCACATTGGTGTTTCAAACTGCTTGGTTTCTAATCTGAGGCAAATTCTGTTGAGTGACTTGTTTAAACAAACCATCCGACACATTAGTTTTATTAACCGACTATTTTGTTTGAAAACTTCTCATTTCAGGAGAATTTGAAAAAGGAGTCAGTTTTCCTAAAACTGATGGTTTTGGAATAGTTTGAGCATTTGGTTGTCGAAACTTACAGATGGTTTATCTACGGGGGGGGGTTTCGCAGACTTTCCCTTTACATTCTAATGAGTTCTTTAAACTCACTTATTGCTTTGTTCTTGTCTTGCATTTGAGCTTTCAAATCTTGTATTTCCATGATATTGTTCATGTTTTCTTTTCGAAATACATTGATCCGTTTTTTTTTGCAAACTGAGTTGTTTTTCATTTGTTCTTTACATTGTTGTAAAGCAAGTTTCAAGAGAAATCGAGTGTTTTTCAAGTTAGAAAAACTTTTAACAATTATTATCGACACTTCTTTGTTAACGTTTCTGTTTGTTTCGAAAGCTTTTGTGCAAGACATTACACATTCTTTGACTATATACGAAGATCAAGCATTGTAATTCAGCATAAAGTATTAAAATCAGACAAGAGAAAATTTTTATGCCAAATATGAAACATGTACCATCTTTAGGACACACGACTCTTCGAGAAGTAGATCAATATTATGTTTGAAAAAATTAGCTCTTTTCAATTTTAAGTCGTAACCTCTTTTTTTCAAGGGATTTAACGTATCATAATCTTCATGCATTTCCGTTTTATGTTCATGTTCAAAACGAAAACTATCTTTTGCTTTTATGGAAATGAGCATTAATAAGGTTTTTATCCAAAAGTTCCATATCATTTAGCAGTTGGCACCCGAAAATAATCACTAGTATGTTTAAACCAAGTTTGATTTAAAATTTCTAAAATTGATTGATGTTAAATGTATTTCGTTTAAAAAACTTCCCCTGTCTACTTTTACTAATGGATTTTGAATACGGGTAGAAATGCAACGTTCTGTAGCACTTGTTTGGTTTTGTTCTAACAAACGGTTTTCTCCACATTGTCTTCCTAACTTCTTTTGCGCGTTCCAACTGATAAAGATACTCCAGTGAGGGTCCTTTAAAAATTTCATAAAGACTATTCTGATTAGTGTAATCATATGGTTTCACTTTGTCTTTAATTAGTTTTGATCTACTCTCATTTTCATGGTCATGGTCTCTCCATCCCTTTCAGGGCAATCTGTTGCATGATCAGAATTATCATATGGTCTCATACAAAACAGGGGCTTATCAGATTGAGCTTTCTTGAGGTTACCTTGGATTAGCAGGTTGGTATACATTATAGCTCGAGCTCATTTTGGGTCTTAACATATTAATGGGCTGAACTGACTAATTTCGAGTATAAACAATTTTCGTTCAAAAACTTTAACTGTTTGTCCATTCAATCCTTTTGTCAATAGCTTTATCTTCCTTAACCTTTAAATCCGTAATGACTTTGTGTTCTCTTTGAGATAACCTCCAGTTGTGACTTCTGTTTAAAGGACTCTTTTTGATAAATTCATCGTGTTTCTGATTGAGAACTGAATTTCATAGGCTTAGTTCTTAACCTTCTTTAATTTCAATGTCTTTTAAAGCTAAATGTTCCTAGAGTTTAATTTATCTTTGTTTGAAGACTCTCATAATCAATCGTGCCGGTCATTAAGGCTTTGTCTTCTCAAAAAATCATTCTGTTTGTTCTGAAGTGCAATCAGAAACTATCCCGGACAACTAATAGCCCTCCCCAGAGAGTTCTTGAGTTAATGATGCATTTGCTTTCTTTAATTGCTTTAATACCGTTTTGTTTTCCTCCGTATCAAGAGTCAAATTAGCAATTAAATTAGCAAGCGCAGCACGCTCATCAACACATTCAGCCGCATTTTGATCAACCTGATTATCATTAGTACATATATTTGATGAATCAGGAATGACATTGCTATCATCCTTCTCCAAAACATATGTGTCGTTAATGGATTCAGGTTGCTCAGAATGTCGTCTCACATTGGCAAACACATCATTTTCATCATGGTTTTGTACCTGTTCCAATGGCTGACTAGTAGAACTGGATTCTTCAGGTGAGACCTCCTGAATCTTTGCCATGTAACTGTAATGTGCTTCCAATTTCTGTTTATCAATCTCTTCATCTGATACAATCCCACTGCTTGTTTCATCTCCTGAACTTGTAACCGATGATTGAACCTCTTGAACCTTGCACTGTTGAATCTGCAACTGTCTTTCACTCAACTTTTTCAACGTCATCTTAAGCTCTTGCTCATGACTTGCTCTTTCTATTATACATTGCTCAATGGAGTTCATGTTCTGGATGATTGTTTCCTTGAATGTTTGAGCTATCATTTTAGTGTAATCTCTGAAGTTTTCTCTTACTTCTCGATCTGATGAAAAAGATCTTGAATAAATATCAAGAGGCTTTAACAAGTCAGAGTTAATGAACCTTTCAAACTGTACTTTGATCACACTTAGAGCGGATTTGGAATCCATCTCGTGAAGTGTTTCTGCATTGAGAAGTGTTTCTAAGTTATTCATGTGTTGAGATAACTGAAACTTGAAGGTTCTGACACTATCACCAAAGAGTTGTGCAAAAGCTTGTTGATACAATATACAACCAGAGAAAGTCTGTCTTTCGAGAAGTTGAGTGGTTGATTTAAGTGCATTTAATTTGTTCAAGGAGTTTTCTTTGAAAATCTTTGCTTGCATCTGCAGTTTCTGTATCTCTGGTTCCTCTAAAACTGAACCCGAAGATGAAGTAACCTTTGTTCCCATTTTATCGTGAATTATGAAGTGTGAAAGATTTTGTTGGATCTTAAGTGGATATGATGTGATTGAAATTGTGGTTGTATGCAATTCACGTTCACGGGATTTTACTCGTCTATGATCAAAACCGACAAATGATTAACGGGATTTTACAAGATCACTAGATAACCGTGAATGAATGATCGTTTGTTGTTAATGGTTTGTTTGATGTGAATGATTGGTGCAGTTTAAGTCCTTCTCGATGGTTTTGGTTTTGGTTTGTTTGGAATTCGGCGCAGTTGGATTATGAAAAAAAAATTATTTTTACCCTATTACCAAAATCTAAATTTGGTGTAAAAATAAGCTAAAAATGCTATAGAAAAAATTTTATTTTACTTAATTTTTCCCGAAAAAAGTGTCGCTAAAAAGGTGTCGACCGGAAAAAAATTTACGCTATTACCAAAATTTGAATTTGATGTAAAAATAAGTTAAAAAGGCTATATAAAAAATTACATATGACTCAACTTTTTCCGAAAAAAAAGTGTCGCTAAAAAGAGTGTCGTCTGGATACTCTTTTTTTTTTTTGAAAATTTTATCCAAACCGCCGCCAAGGGTGTTGAGCAAAACGCAACCATGCCAATCAAAAACGAAAAATGATACCAAAACCGCAATCAATGAGCAAAATGCAACCAATGATCAAAACGCAACCATGGATCAAAACGCAACCAAGATAAAAACGTAACCATTGATCAAAACGCAATCAATGAGCAAAACGTAATCAATGAGCAAAACGCAACCAAGATCAAAACGCAACCAATGATCAAAACGCAACCAATGATCAAAACGCAACAATGATTCAGAAAACGCAATTAATGATCAAACGCAACCAAAAACTTTGCCAGAGAGTCAAAACGCAACGACGAAATATACGACTTTTTCCACCAAAAATTGCCTAAAAATCACCCTTTTTGACCTTTTATACTTGATTTCTTTTGCACAATTAGTTACCTTATGCCTAGATATTGCTTTAATACATAAAACATTCACACATCTAGCCATACAAAAATTCGGCGTTTGATTTTTTTTTGGTTCAAATGGACCACGAATTTGATCTTGTTGAACCACAAGAATCAACCACGAATCCACACGTAGCTCTGATGCCAATTGTAGGAACAAATTTAACGATTTAGACTTTAACTTATATTACGAACCACGAAATATTCTGATCCAAGATAAATAGGTAAAGAAAGATTGAGTTGTTTTAGAGAGAGAAAGAAGAGAGAGGTTAGAGAGAATGAGAAAAAGAAGATTTTTATATAATGAAACAACTAGCTTTTTCTAAAGAAGAAAAAGCTTATATACCCCGTCACGTTAAAGGTACGCGCGGGATATTTAACTAGGACCCGGGCTCGGGTTTTGCTTGGGATTAAACCCGAAACATATACAATATTAGATTAACTATCGAGCCCGATTCCCGATACTTTCCTATTACAATGTTAACTAATTAATTGACCGAGACTAACATACATAATGAACGAACTTCATGTTCGACTCAATATTTTGAGGCTAACAAATACTTGAAGCATCGTCTTTTACGTGGCCAACGATAGGAGCTCCAAACTGAATGAGTTATCTCTAGACTGCTTTCGACTACTGGTTGTACTTGATAAACGTCTAACCTGATCACAGTCGTACAAAATCAAGAATCAATACTTTTGTTTCTAAAAATGTCCTTGGTTTTCTAGAAAGCAAAACAAATGAGGTAGATACAAAATTTTCATGGTTAATCGACACATTCTTTAGTCCATCAATAACTCAAACAAAAAAGGCACACTAAAGTAATAATGTTTAAACTCAAATCAACAAACTAATTACAAATTATAACTTATGACACAATAACATGAAATCCAACAAAACACACATTAAGCCAACTTTAGTATGTGTTCCTGACTTTCATGAATGTCCTATTTGTTCGTGACTTTTTTATATGATAAAGTTCTTAGCCTTAGATTATAAGGTATGCAGATGCAGACCATAACAACCTTTGTGACAATGCCACAGGTCCACAACAGCCGTTTGACTAACTGAAGTCCCATTAACCATGAAAGTATAACTCTAACTGAAACATTCCTCAATCACTGTCTCCTACCATGAGATATAAAATAAGAGTGATAATTAGATCTGTGTGGTACATGATTTTTTTTATAGAAAAAGACCTAAAAAGAAACAATAATTATATAACTAACTAACCATTTTCTTCCATCCGCAGACCCATTAGCAGCAGCATGGCAGCCGCGGAGGCTTGCTTCTGGGTGACTTCTTGTTGTCCGGGTACAATCCTATTAAAAGAAGAAACCAAAAACAGATAATTACAAAAAAGCTTCAAGATTCGGATAATCTATCATGACCAACTGGTTTTTTTTGTTAAAACCAAACCACTATCTCATGAAAAACTTAAAAGAAAGACAACATGAGTTGAGAAAACGGGACCTGTGGTCGGAGGAGGTCGCCGCTTTTTGGATGATGCCGGTGACCGAAAAATGAGCGGGAGATGGGTATGCTGCGTGTTTCTTGATATGCATAGGATTGAATTTGCAAGGAGGTTGAGGAAAAAAACTTTAGGAGAAGGAAGAAAATGGTTCGAGGGTATGTATTTGTGGGACACCATGTTTTGTATGAATCTTTCTAATTTCCCATCTTGAACTCGAGTGGTTGGACTCAATTGATCTTGCCTCAATTGATCTTTGATGAGCCAGTGATTTTAGAGAGAGAGCAAGAGAGTAGAGGTGTGTGAGATCCAGTATCTTGTAAAGAGAGATGAGGATCTGAGTGTGTGTGTGTGTGTTTCAGGAGAATGAGAGAAAAGAGAGATAATGGCTTACGAAAGATGAGTCATGAGTCACGGGTACGTGGCAGTATGA
>BQNB010096315.1:0-25654 GCA_026074375.1 Tanacetum coccineum
GATCTTACTAGCGTATTTTTTTTGTACAAGAAGTGTAAAAATATGAGATATTGATGCTTAATACACGCTTATTTAAGTTTTGTAAGAATATCTTCACATGTGCAAATTATGAGTAAAGATTGAAGCTTTGATCTTACTAATATATTTTTTATGCTAAAAGTGCAAAAAATATGAGATATTGATATTTAGTAGTCGATAATTTAATTTTTGTAAGAATATCTTCACGTTTGCAAATGATGAGCAAGGTTTAAAACTTTGATCTTATTAGAGTATTTTATTACTAGAAGTATAAAATAATAGACATTGAGTACAAAATAGGAGACATTGATGTTTAATAGACGATTATTTAAGTTTTGAAATACTATCTTCACTTGTGAAAATTATGATCAAAGATTGAAGTGTTGATCTTACTAGTGTATCAGTGTATGTTTTGAACTATAAGTGCAGAAATATGAGATATTGATATTTAATAGTTCATAATTTAAGTTTTGTAAGAATATCTTCACAGGTGCAAATTATTGAAGCTTTTATCTTACTAGCTTGTTTTTTATACTAGATGTGCAAAAATTAGAGATATTGATTTTTAATATACGATTAGTTTTTTAAGACTATCTTCACGTGTTCAAATGATGAGCAAAGATTGATGTTTTGATCTTACTAGCATATTTTTTTGTACAAGAAGGGTAAAAATATGAGATATTGATGTTTAATACACGATTATTTAAGTTTTGTAAGAATATCTTCACACATGCAAATTATGAGCAAAAATAGAAGCTTTGATCTTACTAACATATTTTTTTATGCTAGAACTGCAAAAATATGAGATATTGATATTTAATAGTCCATAATTTAAGTTTTGTAAGAATATCTTCACGTGTGCAAATGATGTGCAAGGTTTAAAAATTTTGATCTTATTAGGGTTTTTTATTAGTAGAAGTATAAAATAAAACATATTGAGTATAAAAATAGAAGATATTGATGTTTAATACATGATTATTTAAGTTTTGTAAGAATATATTTACACGTGCAAATTATGAGCAAAGATAGAAGCTTTGATCTTACTAACATATTTTTTATGCTAGAAGTGAAAAAATATGAAATATTAATATTTAATAGTCGATAATTTAAGTTTTGTAAGAATATCTTCACGTGTGCAAATGATGAGCAAGGTCTAAAACTTTGTTCTTATTAGGGTATTTTATTACTAGAAGTATAAAATAAAAGATATTGAGTAGAAAAATAGAAGATGTTGATGTTTAATAGAAGATTATTTAAGTTTTGAAATACTATCTTCACATGTGAAAATTATGAGCAACGATTGAAGTGTTGATCTTACTAGTAATTCTGACAACCAATACGCCATATCATTCTAGATAGATACGTCGTATCCCAAGACTTAGAAAAATTCAAGACCATTGCCTGAATTTGAAGAATATGTCATATCCACATCAATAGATACGCCGTATATGAAACCTTGGTCAGCATCCAGAACAAGCTGGTCATACCTCAATACGCCATATTCACATTAGCAAATACGGCGTATCAGTGCCCTAACTTTACAAAAGCATCAACGACAAGAAGATCTTATACGCCGTATTCAGAGATGACTTATGAATATTCTGGAATATTATATTCGTGAAGCCTACGCCAAGTTACCCAATACGCCGTATCGAACCCTTTCGATACTACCTATCGACCTTTTTCCAAAGCTTATAAATAGAAAACCTTAAACTCGGTTTTCAATATGCAAATAAAACCCTTAACCACCAAGTTCGATATCAGACGAGTTTAGAAGCCAAGAAAGTCAATAAAGTGCCTCAAATCAATAAGAAAACACTTGTAATCTCTACACTCCGCTATAAGCGTTCGGTTAGCGTATTGTTATTCTTACTTGTTTGAAACACAAAAAGTGTTGATTACATGGCCAATTTATCTAGTTTATAGTGTGTAGGGATTAACTAGTGCAAATAGGGAAGGACTACTATGTAATATGTAATATTCCTTAATTGCTTCCTAATCCCTCCTCCCTTACTATATAAGGAGGGCTAAGGAAGGGTTAAGGGGTGGTGATTTCTCTCTCTTCTAATCTAATATATCTTTCTTTCTATCTTCTCCTCTCCCTCTCCTCACGTCACCCTTCTCTCTCTCTCTCTCTACTCTCACTCTAAAACTTTCTAGTGTAATATTTTGTATGATAAATTAATCTTGTATCAATTGGTATCAATCGCCATAGGATGATTTGAAGTGCTTTTCGTAAAGAAAGTTATCCAATTTGAAGACTTTAAAGAACTTGAAGATTATGAAGACTATGAAGACTAAAAAGACAAGTTCTTGAAGACAAAGCCTTAAAATTTGAAGAAAGTTGTAATTTTTAGAGATTTTGGAAGATAAAGTCTTGAACTTTTGCAATTTACTTTGCAAAAGTAACTCAAAAACGTGATCTACAAGTTGAGTTTGAAGATTTTTAATGGTTTTCGTGAATAAAGCTTTAAAATTTTGCATAAAGTTTCAAACTTTTTTGGTTTTCTTGCAAAAAGATTCAATCTTTAAGCTAGAAACATCACCGAAAACAACTCGGAAACAAAACCGGAACAACCCATAACCGACCCACATAGGTTCAGTCATAGGGTTCCAACCGAACCTCCCTTTTGGTTATTAGCTTCCAACCAAACCTCGCTTTTGGTCACTAAGCTCCAACCGATCCATCCAAAAGGTCACCAAGCCCCAACCAAACCACCACCACCCCTTCGGTCACCACCATACAACCGAACCACCATCTGGTTTGGTCACAATACTCCAACCGAACCTCCACAACGTCCAAACCTGGATCGAGTCTAAACTAAAAACTAAACCCTAGTTTTTAAAATTTAGGTTTTGTATTTTAAAGGGTTTTTTGAGCAAGTATTTTAAAGGGTTAAAAGGTTTTATTAATTTTTAATAATAAAGAGTTAGGGTTTTTAGTGGGTAATTAATGAAATGGGTGATTTTTAGAAGTTAGTGAATAATTAATTGGTGGTTTAAGGTAAAAATTAGGGTTTTTAAGTTAAAAAGGTTTAAAATTTAAGGTTTTTAAATAAACTAAATTAATAAAGTTGCAATCTTTTAACTTGGTTCGTGTTAAAAATACAATCTTTTGACAAAATGATCCTTACAAATATCAATTCATACAAGAACTACTCAATCAAATTCATAATTGCTACTATGGCAGAGAACGTTATTGCTGCAGGTTCTGAAACTCGTCTCCCGATGCTAGAGAAAGGCATGTATGATAGTTGGAAGACTTGGATTATTCTCTATATCCGAGGAAAAAAGAATGGTGAAATGTTAAAAGACTCAATTGACAATGGTCCTTATCAATTCAAATCAGAGATTACTGTTAAAGACACAAATTGAGTTACCAACATAGGTCATCCTCAAAGACTTAAAGACCTTGATGGACAAGACAAGTTACGTTATGACAGTGACATCAAAGCTGTCAATATACTTCTTCTTGGATTTCGAGTTGACATCTACACTCTAATCAACCACTATCAATCTGCAAAGGAAATATGGGATCGCGTCAAAGAACTTATGGAAGGCACAAAGATTACCAAGCAAGAACGTGAGTCTATGCTATATGATGAATTTGATAAATTCACATCTAAGCCTGGAGAATCAATCCACTCTTACTATCTGAGATATGCTAAACTAATCAATGACATGAACATGATTCCTATGTCTATGACACCTATGCAAATCAACACGAGGTTTGTGAATCATCTTCAACCCGAGTAGAGTAGGTTTGTCATAACAGCTAAACAAGCAAGAGATCTTCACAGTATAACCTTTGATCAGTTGTAGGCTTTCCTCAAACATAATGAAAAAGATGCTAAAGAAGTTCGAGAAATGCGACAACAGTTCCCAGAACCACTTGCTTTGCTGGCAAAGACCTACAACCCACCTCCTTCATATAATAATCATCAAATTCAGTATCACACTCAACCAACTGAAGTTTATCAACCATATCAACACTACCAATCAAGCACTCTAATAACCCAACAACTTATTCAGTCACCTCCACTTCAAAGCTATGCACCTATAATTCTTTAACAACCACCAACATTTCAACCTGATACCGGACTTGCTATACCAAACTTTCTTCCAACTGATGATCCAATCGAAAGTCTCAACAAAGCTATGATCTTCTTGAGTTCGGTGTATCGATCAAAATTTCCTCCCACGAATAACCAACTTTGATCTTTATCTAATCCAAGAACTCAAGCTACAATTCAAAATAGCCAAGTTATAGTCTAGAATGTTCAAGGTAGACAGTCTCAAGGTTATGCGGGCAATGCTGAAAATAATCAAGCTTAAGAAATGTACTGCAAGGAAAAGGGTGAAAGATTCTGAATGGTTTAAGGATAAGATGTTACTTGCTCAAGCACAAGAAGTAGGAATTGTATTGAATGAAGAGAAACAGGATTTCTTAGCTAACAATTTGGAAGAAACTGATGACTGTAAGGATCTCCAGTTACAAGCTACAACAAATTTCAAGGCAGACCACGTTAATGTATATTATTCAGACTGTGATGATGAAGCTACAATAAATGCAATCTTCATGGAAAATTTGTCACCTGTTGGTTCTCTCAATGATGACACGGTTGAACCACGTTATGATTCTGACATGCTCTCTCAGGTACCTCATTACGACACCTATCATGATTATGATATGCTTAATTCTAATATACAAGAGCTGGGATATATTGAAAATATTGTATCCAATAATGAGTCATATGATGAGCTTACGAGTAACATCAATGTTATACCCTATACTGATTATATGCTTACTATTGTAAACGATGATGATAACTATGTTCCTGCTCCTGTATAAAAGAATGATATGATGTTATCTGTAATTGAACAAATGAAATCTCAAATAGAAAAATGTAACATGGTAAATCAAGAGAAACAAAGTGAGAATGAATCATTAACCTAAGAGCTTGAACGATACAAAGACAGAGTCAGAGCTTTAGAATATGCAGTTAAAGACGGTCATTCTAAATAGGAAGCATATCTAAGTCGTGAATTAAACAATGCCATTTCTGATTGTAATACAAAAGTATCTGAATATGAAAAACAAGTTTTTTCTTAAAAAACTAAAATGAAGAATTTAAATAATCACATTGATTTTCTAAAGAAGAATTTTGAAACACTCAAACAAGTATTGTCTGAAAAGTATGAAAAAAACATCAATGAAATTCTGGATTCGGAAAAAGCGAAAAAGGAATTTGAAAACATTGTTTTTAAAGTTGGTCAATCGGCTCAAACTACGCATATGCTAACCAAACCCTAAAATGAGGTTCTCAGGAATCTAAACAAAGCACACAATCTTCTTACTACGTTCGATGAATGCATCAAGAGAAGAACTGCATTGTCTCCTCATCAGATTGGTAGTTGGGAGCAATCGGATGTAAAATGTGCTTTTAAAAAAGATGTCATACCATTTTCTGAAAACCTAAAAGAAACTTTCAAACTTTTTGAAAAGGGATTTATTGATGAGTGTTGGGACTTAAAAGACTTCATGGATTCTTAGAAGTTACTACTACTCAGGTACATAATGGAAATTATGCTAAGTGGTTAGTACTGGTAGTATAATGTTACCACTGCTAGTTACTACTGTTAGTATAGTTTAGTACTGATATCATAAAGTTACTACTGTTAGATGAAGTTAAGGACTGCTTAGTGTAGAAGACTAAAATATAAAGCTAAGTAGTCTGTGGCAGCTAGTAGTAAATGGTTAAGACTTTGCTAGACAAGTTACTACTGTGAGTATATATTAGTATTGATAGTACTAATATTACTACTGCTTATGTTTATTAGTGCTGCTAGTGAAAAGATTACAACTGCTGATTACAACTGTTTGAAGACTTTCTACTGTCAAGAGGATAAAGACGGATTAAAAAGATAAAGATTGTTTGGAGAACAAGAATACTTGTGAAGATAAGTATTGAGATATTTATGTACAAGATATACATAATGTATTTATTTAAAAGATTACGTTTATGTTTAGAAAAGATTAAGATATCTTAGGAATGTATTGTAAGCCGACTAGGACTCCTTAAGTCTATAAAAGGAGGCTCTAGGGCATTAGTTGGGATATCAGTTTTGCATATAAGTCTTCATAGTTGTCAAAGTCGATTAAGAAAAGACTCAAGTTAGTAAACCCAAGTACGAAGTAAGAGTACTCTGTATTAATTGATCTAATAATAATGGAGCGTTTTGGTATATATCTTTGTTTTTTGTTCAAGATTACAGGATTAATTCATAATAACATCATGAATAAATGTTTGTAGATTTTTCCTGCATCCACTATAAGTATTCATAAAATTTCTACAACAAGTTATTTTGGATTTATCCAAGGTAATTTAACCTTAGACAACCTAAGGAATCGATCTAGGTTTGGGATCAACAATGAGGTCAAAGAAATGAAAGACATTTTTGAACATATGGAAGACGAGGTTGATCAATGTTATGTGGCTAAGAAATGCTTTGAAATTGAAAAGAAACAACTTTTAATCAACAACGATCGACTCTTAGAAGAAAATATCGCTAGTGATATCATGTGTACATACTTGCGTTCGTTGAATGAAGTTGATAATTGTGGAAAGTGTAAAAGTCTCGACATTGTGCTTTTAGATATTCAAGAATCAAACAAGTCTTTAAGTGAATTAAGAAAACGTTTTGCAAAACTTGAGGAATCAACATTACTCTTGATATTGCTTTTCAAAATCATAAAGAACAAATGATTCTTAATATCCTGCACCGAAAAATAAACAGCTTTGGTTAAAAAACAATCGATAGATCAATCTGTTGAGATAAAACAATCAAAAGTGCAATTACAAGCAATGTTACACGTAATCAATGAGTTGAAACATCTTTTAGCTCAAAAGAGCCTAAAGACTCAGTGTGAATTACCTGTTTTTATTCCAGGATTTAGAAAATAGAGGATGAGAACGTGTCCCTAGCTTTTCAGGTTTCTTCCTTAGTTAAGGAAAGAGAACATATTAAGTTAGAATATAAGAAGCTGTATGATTCAATCAAGCAGACACAGGCAAAAACAAAACTTCAAACTGACTCTTTATAACAAAAGCTAAATGATCAGATTTCTTAAAAATAACATGTTAAGATCACATTAAAGAGAAAGATATTTCCTGAATCAGCAAATGGAATCATAATGGTACAAGTGTTAATACTAAGGTTGCGCTTAGTTGGAAAACATTTTCCATCATATTATGTTTCCTGTTTCGTAGGAAAAAGGAGGGGGTTATCATCTCCACAAAACAATTGAAAATTTGGAAAACCGTTAGTTCAAGAAACGATGTGTTTGTGTTTCCATTACTACTAGAATACATGTTCAAGTGTTGTTGTTTCTATCTCAATTCTCTATTTACGTTTTCGTCCGTTTTTTTACGATTTCGTCCGTTTTTTTGCGTTTTCGTCCGTTTTTTTGCGTTTTCGTCCGTTTTTTACATTTTTGCCCTTTTTTCGATTTCGTCCGTTTTTTGCGTTTTCTCCCTTTTTTTCTGATTTCGTCCGTTTTGTTACGTTTTTGTTCGTTTTTTTACGTTTTCGTCCGTTTTTTACGTTTTCGTCTGTTTTTTACGTCTTCGTCTGTAATTTTACGTTTTCGTTTGTAAAAAAAGGGACGTAATCATAAAAAAACAAACGAAATCGTAAAAAAACAGAAGAAAACGTAAAAAAAGGACGAAATCGTAAAAAACGGACAAAATCGTAAAAAAAGACGAAATCGTAAAAAAACGGACAAAATCGTAAAAAAAGAACGAAATCGTAAAAAAAGGACGAAATCGTAAAAAAAGAGACGAAACGTAAAAAAAAGAAAGAAATCGTAAAAAACGGACGAAATCGTAAAAAAACAGACGAAAACGTAAAAAACGGACGAAAACGTAAAAACTGTCGAAATCGTAAAAACGGACGAAAACGTAAAAAAAGTCTGTAAGCGTACATAAACATCAAAAAACTTATAAAAACGTATAAAACGTAGGAAATAAGGGAAAAATAGATATGGATGTCATAAAAGGAAAACGGGGAAAACAAAATAAAATTGTTTTCTACTTTTGTGTATAAAAGGAGAAAATAGGGATTTTGTGTTTTGTAGAGAATTTTGTTAGAAAACGACGAAATGAACGCGATCTCCGTTTTCCATGTTTTTCACAAAATATTTTGTGGAAAATAAGGGTGTTTTCCTCCAACTAAACGTAGCCTAAGCTTTCTAAACCTTCAACTTCAGGAACCAAACAATATTCAGTTACTCCGTTTCCTAAATCAAAGGTTATTCCTAAAGTTGTTGAGAAAAATGATTTATCAAAATCAGTCACTTCACACTTGACTACCAACAAGATAATTGAAAAATGCACAAAAGTTCTAGCCCCAAGTTTGCTTAAGATTGAGACTAAACCGATCAATACGTACTTTAAGAACAATAGGGCTATGCATCACGATTATCTGAGAGTAACTAAAGAGCATGTAGCAACACTACAAGAACTTTTAGAACACTCTAGAGCATTGAAACTTTTAGATGAACATATAGGTTATGCCTCTAAGTTTGTTGCGTGAATTTAGAAACTGTTAGTGTATGTTAGTGCCTCATGCCCTTTCACTCAAAGTAGGAATGAAAAGTGGGCTCCCGCTACAAGCCATAGAAAGAACAATAAGCCTTACGTAGATGCATCTAGAATGAAACAGACAATCAGGACAATCACAAAAGAGCAATGCATTAAAAGCAAAAACACCTTTCTAAACCACTGACAACACTATGTTGCCTTCTATAAGAAGAGTAAGCTCTACTAATGCTAGCTGGTCAAAGCTTAGAAGCAATAAAAAGAATGATAAGATCTCTCAACTATCAAGTAGAAGCATGAAGAATAAAGTAGAAGCCTACCATAGGAAGTTTAAGTCTAGTGCTAATAAGAAAAATCATGTTTCAGATTGTAATACGAATGTTAAGAATGTTGGTTTGTCAAAGAATTATGATACTATTTGCTTATCTTGTAATGAATGTTTGTTTTTTGCAAATCATGATACTTGTGTTGTTCAATATCTTAAGAAAATGTAAAAACGTAAAGTGGCTAAATCTGCAAAACAAAAAGTTACAAGTGAGTGGAAACCAACTAGAAGGATATTTAAAACTATACGTTTAAAATGGGTTCCTACTGGTATAATGTTTACCTTGGTAGAATCAAAGTGTTCTATGCCCCTCTTCTTCTTCTCATGACACGTCCACCATAGTTGTTCCTCCTGGACATATCCTAACAACCACAGTAAGTTCGGTTGATGTACCGTGTCCTAAACTAAGTCATAGATATGTCCGGGATCACTCTATAAATGCATGTTAAATATGGAATTTCATCCATATAATTTACATGATTTTAGATTTGAGGGAATTATTCAGGATGACGAGCTTCCACCTTGGAAGTTCGACAATCTATGAGTCACTTAGGTTCACTAACAACCCGGAACCCAATCAAAAGTTAGGGATCCACCCTTTTGTAAATATGTTTTCTTCTTTTCCTTTTTGTGCAGATTGTAAAAAAATTGTTCTTGGGTATGTAGACTTCGGGTGTTCTAAACATACGACTGGAAACCGTGATAAGCTCATCAATTTTGTTTCCAAATTTATCGGAACGGTCTGATTTGGTAACGATCATTTTGCAGCTATTAAGGGATATGGAGATCTAAAAATGGGGAATATTCTTATTTTACGTATCTACTACATTGAAGGACTTGGTCATAATCTATTCTCCGTTGTTCAATTTTTTGATTCGGATCTCAAAGTAGCTTTCAGAAAACACACTTGTTTTGTACGGAACTTGGAAGGTGTTGATCTACTCTCGGGTTCTCGTGGTTCTAATATACAATCTCAATGGCGGATATGATGAAGTCTTCTCTAATTTGTCTACTCTCCAAAGCTTCAAAGATAAAATCTTGGTTATGGCACCGTAGCCTCTCTCACTTAAACTTTGGTACCATCAATCAGCTTGCTAAACAAGGTCTTGTCAAAGGGCTACCCACATTGAAGTATACTAAAGATCATTTGTGTTCGGCATGTCAAATGGGAAAAAGCAAGAAGGAATCTCTTCCACACAAGCCCGAACCTAGTACAAATGAGAAACTTCAAATGCTGCATATGGATTTGTGTGGACCGATTCGGGTAGAAAGTATAAATGGTAAAAAGTATATTCTTGTCATAGTTGATGATTACTCTCGTTTTACTTGGGTGAAGTTTTTGAGATCAAAAGATGAAGCTTCATAAACTATCATCAAATTTTTGAAGCAATCTCAAGTTAGTCTGAATGCTACAGTAAGATATCTTCGTACCGACAACGGCACCAAGTTTCTCAATCAGACTCTACAAAATTATACGGAAGATTTTATAATTACTCATAATACATCCACTGCACGTACTCCATAACAAAATGGTATAGTTGAAAGGCATAACCGCACGTTGGTAGAGGTTGCAAGGACCATGCTTATTTTCTCCAAATCTCTGCTATTTCTATGGGCTAAAGCTGTAGCTACTACATGTTATACTCAAAACCGCTTCCTAATCTATACCCGTTACAATAAGACTCCATATGAACTACAAGTGATTTTAAGGATCTTGGGAAATTCAGCCTAAAGCAGACATTAGAATCTTCATCGGTTATTTACCATCCAAGAAGGCGTACCCGATCTACAACAAAAGGACCAGACAAATAATGGAAACAATGAACGTATAATTTGATGAGCTTACTTAGATGGCTATGAACAACACGGTTTAGGACCCAAACTTTATGGTTTTACTTCTGGACACATTAGTTCAGAACTCGTGCTTAACAAGGCTGCTTCAACATCAGCTAAACCTCCTACAAAGAAAGAGTATGATTTATTGTTTCAACCAATGTTCGATGAATACTTCAAATCCCTAAGTGTTGTATCTACCCCCATTTCCGTTACAACTCTACTTCCATCAGATACAGCCAGAGAATCTTCCTCTGCTACCATTAATCAAGAAGCTCCCTCTCCAAGTACTTCACCAAACAATGAAACTTTATCTCTCCCAATCAATTCTACAAATGTTGAAACAGATGAAGAAGTTGCAGAGTTTGACAGTGACGCATTTACAAATCCATTTGCTCCTCCAGAAACCAGCTTAGCAGAATCATCTTCAAGGATTGTAGACACTTCAAACATGCACACTTTCTAACAACCTCCAATTTACACAAAAAGATTGACAAAATATCATCCGTTTACAACAATCATCGGTGATCCATTAAAACTTGTTTCTACCTGACGTCAACTCTCTACCGATGATTTATGGTGTTATTTCTACGCTTTCTTAGATAAAGAAGAGCCGAAGAATTATAAAGAAGCAATAGATGTTGACCAACGGAAAGCATGGGAAAAGAATCAAGTTGGATCGAAGCCATGCAAGAGGAAATCCAAAAATTTAAGCGGCTTGAAGTATGGGAATTAGTACCAAGACCATACAGAGCTATGATCATCAGCTTAAAGTAGATCTTTAAAGTCAAACTTGATGAATATGGCAGTGTGCTAAAAAATAAGGCTCGGTTAGTTGCTAAAGGTTATCGTCAAGAAGAAGGGATCGACTTTGAAGAATCGTTTACACTAGTCACTCGCATTGAAGCTATCAGAATACTCTTAGAATATGTTACACACAAGAAAATGGTAGTCTTTTAGATGGATGTGAAAACGGCATTTTTAAATGAGATTTTAAAGGAAGAGGTGTACGGAAGTCAACTAGAAGGGTTTGTTAATCAAGATAATCTGAATCATGTATTCAGATTGAAGAAAGCACTTTATGGTTTGAAACAAGCTCCTCGCGCATGGCACGACCTGCTCTCCAAATTCCTTCTCAGGCAGAAATTTGTCAAAGGTGTAGTTGATCCAACGTTGTTTACTCGGAAGGAAGGAAATGATCTCATACTGGTACAAATCTATGTCGACAACATAATTTTTGCTTCCACTAATCCAATATTTTATGATAAATTTGCAAAATTAATGAGCAAACGTTTTAAGATGTTAATGATGGGACAACTATTATTTTTTCTTGGACTTTAAATTTCTCAAAGTCCCAAAGGCATCTTCATTAATCAATCTAAATATGATCTTGAAATGCTCAAAAAGTATGGTTTGGACCAATGTGATGCTGTTGACATCCCCATGGTGGGACAGTCCAAACTGGATGAGGATCCAAACGTGACTCCAGTTGACCCAACTCGTAATATAGGAATGGTCGGATCCCTTATGTACCTCACAACCAGTTGCCCTAACCTAGTGTTTGCCATCTGAATATGTGCCTGGTACCAAGCAAAGCGTACCGAAAAGCACTTAACTGCGGTTAAACAAGTCTTTGGGTACCTAAAAGGAACCATTAATATTGGTCTGTGGTATTCGAAGGACACCGGTTTTAACCTAACCACTTTTGTAGATGCTGACCATGCAGGTTGCCAAGATTCAAGACGTAGTACATCAGGAAGTGCACAGTTTCTAGGAGAAAAGCTTGTTAGTTGGTCATCTAAGAAACAAAAAGTGTACCGTAATGTCAACAACTAAAGCCGAGTACATATCCTTGTCTGGTTGCTGTGCTCAAATCATCTGGATGCGTTCCTAGTTAACTGACTATGGATTTAACTTCAACAAAATCCCATTGTACTCGGACTCAAAAAGCGCCATTGCCTTATCTTGCAACACCATGCAACACTACAAGACGAAACACATCGCAGTTCGCTACCACTTTATAAAAGAGCAAGTTGAAAATGAGGTTGTTGAGCTATATTTTGTTAAGACCGATTATCAGCTGGCGGATATCTTCACTAAAGCATTCGTGAGAGAACGCTTCGAATTTCTGATCAACCGCCTCAGCATGCAGAGCATTACGCCAGAAGAGCTGAAACGTCTTACAGAGTCAGACGAAGAGTAATTCTGATTACTACATCATGTATCCTATGTACTATACGTAGGTTAGCTTATAAAAGCAAAAACAACAAAAGGATTTTCTTTCAAAAAAAATTCAAAAATCAAATACAAAAATATAAAATTTCTTAAACAAAATATAAAATCGGAAAACTTTCAAAAACCATAAAAATTCTTCTCGACATGTCTTTTAGAATCGATAATATCTACGGCCTTAGAAATATCATTCAATAATGACACGGGAATGTAGAAAAAGTTCGACTAAAAGTTTAAAACATTTTAAAACATGTCATCTCAAAATTTTCTTATGGCTTGTAATTAAATATTAGATAACAACCCGGTCCCTAAAGAAAAGGAAATTTAACGCTTCAGTGCAATTATCCTTAACAATGAAAAAAGAAGTCTTTTCGGTCCTGAGTTTAAAGATTCAAAACATTCTAAGTTTTGAAACTCAAGAACATGACTTGTGTATACTCTGCTACATAACTCGCGCTTTCTAAAAAGGAAAATGTACGTCAAAAAGTACATTTCGTCCTTAAAAGTATAATTTTCTTTAACTCGAGCAATTTTTTCTCAAAATGTGTTTATCAAACATGCTCGAGTTAAACCAACTTTTCAAAAATGATGGAAATAAAATCAAAATCAGTATTATCATTTAAATGGAAAAAGATTTTCAAGAAAATTCAAACGCTCGAACAAATCCAAGAAATCTTTAAATAGACTCCGATCTTTGTTCGAGGGGGAGAACGAGCTTTTATATGAAAATTTCCAAAAATGTTTAAAAATAATTCATCATAATTAAATTGGGAAAAACGATCCAGAAATTTTGAACACTCAAACAAATTCTATAGCTCTTTAAATAAAAAAAGGGTATTTGTTTGAGGGGGAGAAATTATTTTTAATCAAGAGTTTGAACAAGAGATTTTGAAAACTCAAACAAATTCTACAACTCTTTAAATAGAAAACGGGTATTTGTTTGAGGGGGAGAAATTATTTTCAGAAAAATAAATTTTTCAAAAAGAATTGTGAAAATGATTTTGGAAAAGTGTTTAAGTTAATTAATTGGTCATCATTTGAGGGGAGTTAACGAGATTAACTCCAGAACTAAGTTTGTAAAATAGGTTTAAAACTTAAGGGTAATTAGTGTAAGTTTAATTAGTTATCTATCTTTAGGACCTAAAATGTTAACTAGTTTTATATTTAAAGTGTTAGGGGTAATGCTTAAACTTTAGGCTCAGTTTAATAGATTTTAAAACCTCTAGGGACTAGTTTTGCCAAAAATTGAATCACATCCCTTTTAATACCCTCTAACCGATCCACACATACAAACACTTCACATTTTTACCAAAAAAATTTCTCCTCCCTCTTTCTTTCTCTCTAGGATCGGTCAAAACCAAGCAACCAAAAGAGACCATTTTTGATCAAAGGTAAAGCACGAAAGTCATTCATAATCATCTTCTAAACTCTCTTGTAACAAGAATCTTTTAATCTCTTCACTGAATTTAAAAAATTAAAGTTTATTGATCTAGAGTTCATAAAAAATGAAAGTTCTTAGATGGTAATTTTTCTTGAGGGGTTTTGTAGATAAGGATGTTAATAGACTAGTGTTAGCTCGAATTTAAGTAAATCACTGTTTAAATTGATCAAAATAGGGGTGTTGGTTGCGTGTTCCCAACCGAACCACCCTTAGGGTGTGTTTGTTTTGATTGTCTGAATGTAATTTGTTGTGTTGTTAGCTTAATATCATTAATCTTGCTAGTTGGTACTTAAAAAGTTTAATCTTTAAGCCTCATACACAAAGACTAGAGATTTTTAAAGATGAAGACTAAGTGTTTGATGAAATGCTTGTGAAGACTTTGGTGTAAATGGAAGATTTAAGACTTAAAGACCTTAAAGATAAAGACTTGAAGTCCAAAACTGAATCAAATGAGCCTAAGCTCATGGATCGGTTAAACCAAGCCAACCGACCCTTGCTCGATCGGTTAGCCGAGTCCAACCGACCCACCACAGTCGGTCGGTCAAGGCCCAACCGATCCACAACAAGGTCGGTCAAATTGGTCCAACCAAACCAAGGTTCGGTCGGTCACCATGGTTCGACCAATCCTCCGTGATTGGTTAGCCATTTGGTCCGAATTTAAGTCCATTTCCACCAAAGCCCATTAGTTAAAACCCAAAATTTTCTTGGCCCATTTAAAGCCCAATAAGACTTTTACATACAAATCACGAAATCCACGATAAATGCCTCCAATTCGATCGAAAACAACAATTTTTTACCATGAAAATCTCTAACACAACTCGAATCAACACAAATCACGAATCAAACTTATGAATTTTGATCAAGCTTGAAATGATTGTGACCTCGTTCATACTCAACACCACGTCGAGACCTTAATCTTCAACAATCATCACCATTTCACTCGTTAATCAACAAATTAACACTCAAATCGTCACTCAAATACTGAATAACATAGGAATCCGTATCAAACAGCAAAAAATCCACGTCGAATAGTAAGAAGAGACCTCATTCTTCTTTACTTCACGTCACGAATAAAAAAATAAGAATTTTTGCGTTTTTAGATTTTTGATCCACGCGCAATCAATCTAAATCTCTCCTAGCAATTGATGCCACTTGATATAGTCATTACTAGCATTGTATCGTTATGATTATGGTTAAGTGTAGTGAGAGAAAGTAAAGAGAGAGGGATTTTCAATTTGGGTTTTTTTATAAAAGAGAGGGAAAATAAATAATAAGGTTACAAGGGAGAATTATGAGATACTTATCTAAACTATGAGGTTAATCCTCCTAATTATACTATTTTCCCTATACTACTAAACTTAGCATATTAGGATATTTTCTTTAATTTTGGCCCAATAAGTTTTATTACAATTTAAACTTAAAGTAATAACGACTAATAAAATAAACTATTAATCGAAACTTTTATTAATTCTAACACCTTCATCGAGTAAAGCGTAAGAATCTTCTTCCGAAGTACATCGATTATGTCGATACTGGAACAGGTATCGTCATTGGAATAAGAATATTTTATTACTGAGTCGATAGAAAATGTCATTCGCTCGTCTCCAACTCCAAGGTTTAGTTGTTTTTGTTTAACGCGAATAATAACATCTGTGGTGTGTAGGAAGGGTCTTCCTTGAATAAGAGTTACTTTGTTGTCTTCCTCCATTTTAAGGATAAGAAAGTCTACCGAGAAGGTAAATTTGCCTACTTCAACTACATGTTTTCAGTAAGTCCCACTAGGTACTGAAAAGATCGGTCTGCTAATTGCACATTCATTTGGGTAGGTTTAAGAGTTTCAAGGGATAGTTTTGCATACAGGGAGTATGGCATAAGGTTTATACTAGCGCCAGATCAATCAAGGAATTACAAGAGAATGTCTTGCTGAAAGTACAAGGGATAAGGAAACTTTTGGGGTCTCTAAGTTTGGGTGAAACTTTGTTTTGTATGATTGCTGAACATTCATCATTGAGAAATGTTAAAGAGATTTGTTTGATTTTGTTTTTGTTTGTGACAAGTTCTTTGAGGAATTTACCATAGTTGGGTATTCTTGTGATAACATCTACAAGAGGTACATTGATTCAAATGGCACGAATCATGTTGAGAAATTTTCCATGTTGGGCTTCCACTTTCTCTCTTCCTAAACGTTGAGGATAAGGAATTTTTGTTTTGTATGGTTTGAGTATAGGATTTATTGTACTTCTTTAGTTTGTTTAGATTTCTTTGGTGTTGGTTCGTCATTAACATCATTACTATTAAGTTCAATAGAAGTTTGATAATCATTTGGGTTGGGTGGTGGGTCATAGGTTTTACCACTTCTTGTGAATACGGCATTCACATGCTTGTTTCGAGCTTGCAGAGGTTGATAAGGTTTTGGGTTTCTGGGGTTTTGGTGAGGTATTGTTATGAAGAGATCCAGATGGTCTACTTGCCTGCTTTTTAGTGAGTCAGTCGAATTTAGATTCGTGGTTTTAAATTAAGGCTTGGTAGTTTTTGTTTGCTATGTCAAAGTTGGTTTTGAATTCATAGAATGTTATCTTCACAAAAGCATTTGTGGATTGTTGAACTTTAATGAATTCACTGAGTTGTTTTTGAAGATCAGGTTTTTCATCATGAGGTGCTAGTTTTGAGTAATCACGATCATATGAGCTACGTTCTCTAGTACGTAATTTAATACAATCGCGACCTTGAGTTTACTGATTAATCAATAATATCGCATGAATATATAAAGGTCACGTTATAGTTTTTTAAAAGGATTCGAAATTGCACCCTAAAATTTATCTTATAGGTTAGTTATTCATAAGTACCGAGAGAGTAGTGGAGAGTCAGTAGTAAGTAAGAGGTACAATAAATATATTCTTTTTGTTTGTTACCATCGTACTAATCGTTTCGGGGGCTATCTTAATTATTTAAAGTGCTCGGGCTGACATGACGCTCGTGGAGTTTAGGACACTTTAAATCGTTTAAAATCCAACAACTAGGTCAATTACGCATCGAAAGGATGGCCTCATTATGAAAACTCCCTAGTTATATAGTACTTCGATAACCCACATAATATTTATAATATAGCTCAATCACCAACTAATGGATTTTGTTAAATATAGTGTTTAATAATGTTAAATCGTTTTATTAATTAAGTTTTTTAGTATAAACTAGCAGAACTTTTGGTTTTAAGCCGATTTTGACGTTTCTTATGCCCACGTCTTCGTAGTATTTGTTAAGACGATGTGATCAAAATATTACATTTTCAAGTTTTGATTATTCTGCGATGAATGAGTGTTTTACTGTTCATGCAGCTAGTTTAGTCGTTTTTAGGTTTTAAATTCAGCGTAAAACTCGTAATCGTTTAATTACTTATTCGTTTTAATCCGATTTTTGTGATTCCTTTCGAGTACGTCTCCATTATTAAAGAATTTATTATATTTTACAAAGTTGGGTTCCGCTGATGAATAGTACTTTTACTGAATCTAGTTATAAATTACTTTTATAAACTTTAATTATCGAAAAAATGTGTAGTTTTTCATTATAGTTCCGTTTTTAACGATTGTTTCTGAGTACAGATCTCGTATTAAAAGTTATATCCTATTTTTGATGTTCTTATAAAATGAAGTTGCCTGTAATGGAATAGTGTTTGTGTTTTTTTTTGTTTTTTTTTATAATAATAAAAATAATAGTTCTTTTTATTTAAAAGTATTTCTTGTTGTAAAATCGTAATTAACGTATCATCTTTTTTGACGTTGTTAAATCGGTTTTTCGAAAAAGTTTCTTATCATTCTTGGATGTCATAGGCGCATTATTTTTATATTAGCTTACTCCTACTGTATGAAAACACGAAAATAAAAACTCGTTTATTACCAAGTGTATTGATTTATAAAAAGGTTTGTTTTATTAACTTTATAAACCCTTAATTTTAACTAACATGTTTATACTTAAAACAACTTGTTTATCATAATTATAGATCCTGTTACTTCATGATATTTATGATCATATGACATAAGAAAAAGTGCATTAAATGCATAAACATAAAGATTGTTAAGCTTTTTACATATTTAAAAGTTCTTAGTGGTGATTTAGCCATATATAACATATAACCCATAAAATAATGATAATAAAAAGCATAAAGGAATTTTAGAAGACCTTAGGGATGATGTATGAGATGAGAAATGAATGTTAAACCGTGGTTTAGACTCAAAACCCAAGCTTGCACTTAAGAAAACCCTTATTTTCTTAATAAAAACCCTAGCTTCCTTTTCTTGATTAATACTTGCAAATGGTGATTCAATGGATGGAAACACCTTAGAATGTCTTAGGATAGATGTGTATAGAAGTGTATAGGTTGAATAAAATTTTGTATGGATTATGTTGGGGCCTTGGTTTGTGCCGTGAGCTATATGGAGCCAAAAGGGGAGGTTTTGTGATTTTTGGTAAGTGTTTAAGCATGTATGACTTCTCTTACTAGAGGATACAAGTATATAAGGTGTAGGACAAGTCAAGGGGACATGCTAAGGTCCTAGGGATGGTCTTTGGTCTTAGGGATGGGTGATTGGTCTTAGGGATGGGTTTATGAGTCAAAGAGACAAAGTATGGTGTAGCTTTAATGAGATATGATGTACATTGACCAAAGTGGAAGAGTTTCTTGTATAACTTGCAAACATTTCGGCATACACATGATATGTATGATATAATTTTGTTCGTTTTTATGTATTTGGGTATATATGTGGGTATTTGTTGAAGCGTAGAAAAGTTTTTGTGGTTCCGGGAGTGCCTAAACGCATTTTATCGCGAAACGTATACACTTTACGTATCCGGATAAAAATAATATGAACAAAGTTAATTATTTATCCTCAAAGAGAAAAGTTCCATAAGGAAATGGTCAAAAAAATGAACAAAACCGCTTCATCTTATCCATCCATTTTATTTTTATCTAATGGTTTTAGATTAATTATTTATTTTAATTTTAATTAAAAAACCCACTTTCACCCTATTTTTAAAAATTAAAATTATCTCACAAAGCCGTTATCGTTTCACAAACGACACTACCATCGCCGACGAGAATTAAATCATCTTTCTATAGAGGGGCATTCATATAATTTCAACGAACTTTTTCGATTTTTTTTTTCAATCACTCAGAAAAAATTCTCATGTGATTTTTTTCAGTGATTTTTTCAGACGTGATTGAAAAAAAAATTCGAAAAAAAAGAGTAGTCGAAAGTTATATTAGATAGTGACCCGTATAGAAAGATAAATAAATAAAATACTCGTTGTGATATACTTTCGACGAACTTTTTTTCTGATTTTTTTCAATCACGTCTGAAAAATCACATGAGATTTGTCTCACAATCTCATGTGATTCACAAATCACATGTGATTTGTGTACAAATTTCATGTGATTTTTTAGACGTGATTGGGACAAAAAAATTCAATTCGAAAAAGAGTTCGTCGAAAAAATCACATCTGAAAAATCACGTCTGAAAAAAATCACATGAGATTTGTATTCACAATCTATGTGATTTCATTAAAAATCACATCGTGATTTTGTGATACAAATATCATGTGATTTTTTAGACGTGAGTTGGAAAAAAAATCGAAAAGAGTCTTTGAAAAATATCATATATAAGTGCCCCTCTATTGAAAGATAATAAATTACTCGTGCGATACTTCGACGAACTTTTTTTCGTTTTTTTCATTCACGTCTGAAAAAATTCACATGGAGTTGTATCACAATCTCTATGTGATTTCAAAAAATCCCATGAGATTTTTTCTGACGTGATTGAAAAAAAAAATTTGAAAAAAGTTCGTCGAAAGTTAGTTTATTTAAGTGCCTCCTATATAGAATGATAAAAATAATATCTCGTAGCGATGGGTGTATTTTTTTCATTTGACGATTTATCGTTTGCTAGATATTTGAGTTTTAGAAAAGGTGAACTGTGGATGATGAAATAATTGAGTGGTTAGGATTTAAACATTTTGTTTTTTTTTTTTGCCCTTGTTTTTTGAGGATCTCACTCTATCCTCAAAATAATTATATAACCATTGAATGATGTAAACATTTAATTGTTTGTTGTGTTTTACATTGAACGTAATTTTTAGGCTTACGCGATTTAGATTAACATTTAAGATTTAAAGCAAAGCGTACACATTCAAAAGATACATTGTGGATTTAGCGGTGTCGTCAATGACTTGAAAAACAAGGGGTTTTATAGACTTCCCCCAGTTAAACGTGCTGTCCTCAAGGCTTATGATGACTGCACTTGTCGACGGTGTGGTCTTGGTGATGAGGTGTGGATACTTCGCTTTGAATTGGTCTTCACGTTTCCCTTTTTTCCTTCTCCTCCCCCTTTTTTTTTTTTTCCCCTTTTCCTTTTTCCTCTATGTGAACTCAGGACCTCTCTTGGAGTTCCATCGAACCTTGACTAATGGGATCCGACTTCGCTTCAATCGTTTAACTTCACGGTCTATGATTTCTATCGGTTCCTCGACAAAATGAAGCTTGTCATCAAAATGAAGTCTATCTAACGGAACGGCTAACGGTTCGTTGGCATAGCACTTCTTCAAGTTGAGATACGCGAAAAACGTATTAGTGAACCTTGCCTCAGGATCTTGAGGAAACTCAAGCTTTGTAAGCAACGGATCCAACCTTTTCCATCACCTTGGATGGTCTAACATACCTGG
Source organism: Tanacetum coccineum (assembly GCA_026074375.1). Taxonomy (NCBI): domain Eukaryota; kingdom Viridiplantae; phylum Streptophyta; class Magnoliopsida; order Asterales; family Asteraceae; genus Tanacetum; species Tanacetum coccineum. The sequence continues at coordinate 21,161 of BQNB010096315.1, forward strand.
GGTTTAGCTTCCCCCGTTTGCCAAAGCGTACTTCTCCTTTCTAAGGTGATACCTTCCATCTCGTATTTCTCTCATTTCATTTTTCATGTTTTTGTATTGAGTGTATATTTTGGTGGTTATGGAATCCACTTTAGCCATAAGTTTATCAGTAGTTGATTTGCCGCTACCTACATCGGCGAAAGCAACCGTTTTGCGAATACTGCTTTTGGTTTTCTGTTATTAGCCCAGTTGAGTTTGTCACACCCCCAAAATATAACAGCGGAAGGTAACCGGGGGCGTGACTTCATAGCGCAAAGTCATAAGTTATGTCGAATAACCTCTATATGAGTCGTTTGGAAAATATACGTTCGATTTAAGAAATAAAGTTTTACAAAGTCATGTTTCCAAGAGTTCACAAAATATAAGGAAATTTAGGTTTATAGTCGAACGTCAAAGTTATGCAATAAATCTTCATCATAATGAAACCACAAAATGTAACTCTAGTGGGATGTTCCAAGTAAATCCAAGGTAATGCAATTATGGACCTGATAATAATGTTAAAATGTCAACATAAAGTTGGTGAGTTAATAGGTTTACGTAAGTATAAGTGTGGACCACAAGATCTCAAAGTGTGTGACTATTATAACAAATACAATATCACAAGAAAAGTATTATGATTGCACTAAGCTCATGACACCAAGCCTTACGTTTTTTTTGTTTACAAGTTCTTGCTCCAGTAGGTGTCCACGGTTTTTGTTGTTCTTCAGCTTTGGACATTCCCTCTTGAAGTGTCCTTGAACTCCACACTCGAAGCAAGTAGGTTTCTGGCCTGACCCAGTGCCCCTCTGATTGTTAGCATTGTTGGCATTTCCCGCACTCCTACAGTCACGGGCAAAATGGCCAAATTTGTTGCATTTGTGGCATTTTGGAGCACACGGACCGTCGTGGTGATAGTTGCATTTAGCGCATAGGGGTTTAGATCCCCCGTATGGCTTCTTTTCACCAGTCCCTACAGTATAAGCCCTGCCAGTGTTCTGCCTCTTGTTCTGTTGTTGTTGGTTTTGATTGTTTCGGGAAGTGTTTTCAAACTTCCTTTTGTTCTCAGCCTGTCTTTCAGCAATGGTGCTGACTTTCTTATCCATTAGTTCAGTGGCCATTTCAACAGCCTCTTGCATGGTTTTCGGCTTTGATGCTACAATATTTCCATGGATCATGTCGGGCAATCCGCCGACGTACCTTTCAATCTTGTCAGACTCCTCAGGAAACATCCTAACACACAGCAGTGCTAGTTCCTGGAAACGTTGGTTGTACCCTATCACATCAGTACCCTTCACTTTCAAATTCCACAATTCAGCCTCGAGCTTTTTCATCTCGTTCCTTGGACAGTACTTGTCAGTCATTTTCTTTCTCAGATCGGCCCAAGTCATTGCATATGCAACATCATGACTGACAGTCATAACATGGGAATTCCACCATGTTAGAGCACCTGCTAGAAGAGTACAAGTGGAAAACTTAATCTGATTTTCCACAGAGCAGTTGCTTATGCGGAAAACAGTCTCCATCCTTTCAAACCATTGAGTTAATTCAACAACTCCCTCAGTGCCTTTGAAATATAGAGGTTTGCACTTCATAAAGTCTTGGTAAGTGCATTCTCGAGCAACGCGTTCAGTCCTTCTGCCACCCGTTCCCGAAGTGTGGCTATCATCGCCATTCCTGTTTGCATCACGTGCTGCCAAAGCGGCAGTGACACCTTGGTTAATCATTGCCTGAAGTTGGGCATTAGTGACCGATGTGGTGGTGGTTGCTGTTGGGGCTGGGGTTGTTATGACCGGTGTTGACCTTGTGGCTCGTTTTGGTGCCATTTTCTTCAATCACAAGGAAATACAATACCCGTTAGATTTCATAAAATCATAACCATGACATGACATATACATGATGAATAAAGTGAGATCACATCACACGGTGAAATATACAACTGAATTGTAATCAACAATGATATAACCAAATCGACATTCATTCATAAACAAATTCGATTACAGACGTGACATAATACAACCATTCCATATATAAATTGGAAAACATACATGAATGGTTCAGATACAAAATGATCATAACGATTAGGTTACAAAATAAACATAACAACCTAAAGCCTTACTAGCCGGGATTAAACCCGTAATACTTAGTAGGCTATATACAAAATGACTAGCCATAACATGATCTAATCTATGAACTGCTACCAGCCTCCTCTGGCAGCTCTGGCTGTGTAGGACCTCCAACGGGTCCCTGCTGTCCCTGTAGTGCGGTAACCTGTCCCTGTAGTGCTGTCACCTGTCCCTGTAGTGTGGTCACATGTCCCTGTAATGACTGCATCACTGTCAATGTCTGTATAAGCTGCTGCTGTCGGGTACGATCAGCTGTCCTCAACTCTCTCATCTCTGCAGATCTCCTATGGTCTGCCTTCAGCATCTCTGAAGTCACAGCCTGTCTCTTGCGATCAGCAACATGCAACTGTTGAGTCCTAAAACTCTAGATCTACTGCCTTAGGTTATAAGGTTATTATTACCTTGGTAATCACAAGATAATAATGTGAGAAACTTTGTTGAAGTGTTTCACCAAAGGCTATGTGGAATCTAACCTTTAGTGTTTAAGAAGAATAACAATGGTAATGGAATGGAACAGTGAATAACCAACAAGCCTTAATATTATTGATTGAATAATACGAGTACTCAAAAGTACTAGGGTTTACAAAAACCTTAAAGCTATGAGAAAGTCTATGTGAAAGATGTGTGTATATGATGAATGTATATATTGAATGAGATATGTAACTAGATGCCCTAGGATCTCCTTTTATACACTAAGGAGTCCTAATGGGCTTACAATATTTTCCTATGTATTTAGTCAAATGTATTAAATACAATGACTAAGTATTTAATACTTTCCAAAATATTTAGTCAAATTCTCAATCAGCATTAATCTCTTCAATCATCATTAACTTCAGTCTTCTGTTTGACTAATCAGCATTATCTTCAGCAGCAGCATTAACTTCAGTCTTCTATTTGACTAATCAGCATTAATTTCAGCAGCAGTGGAAAGTCTTCAACAGTGGCAAAACTTCTCAGCAGTGTAAACATTAGCAGTGGGAAGATTTACACTAACAGTGGGAAAAGTTCTCTAGCAGTGGGAATGAACATGACTAACAGTGGAAATTCCTTAGAGCATTTTATTCCCAACAATCCTCCCCTAAACTTGATACTCCATCTTCAAATCAAGTTTCTAGAATAAAATGCTAACTTGGAGAGGATGCTTCCAAACATCTCATCATCTTGATCTTTTAGCCTTCATGAATATCTTTTGAAGAAGATCTTGAATTAAACCTTCTGCTCTGGAAATTCTCTGCCTTTCTTCTTTATCTTTTGTCTTTGATGCACTCCTTCTGATGTACACTTAAGTTTTAGCAGTAATATCATCAACTTCTGCACCAACAGTAGTAATTTCTGCATCAAATTCTTGATCATGCTCATGCCTCCCCTAAGTTTGTGCATCCATCTAAACCAAAGTCATCTTCATCAATTTGAGCATTTTCCTCCCCTGTTTGGAAGGATCCTCCAAATTATCTTCTTATGGGAACCTAAGCCATCACAGACTTGAAACTTCCTTGTGCATCAATGTAATCCAATCTTTTCAAAGTAATTAATGCACTGATGTTTTTGGATACATGATCTACCACTCTGTTCTTTGGTATCCAAACCCAACATGCTGATGCTTTAACAACTTTAAACCTATTCCTCTTAACAACATTATATGCAGCCTTTGGCTTAGCAGCATTAACTGGTCTCATCCCAGTTTTCATTAAGACTGCTTTTGGAACAAAGTTTCTTTTTGGATGAGGGTAAGACATTCAATGAGAATTATGATGATTTACCCTTCTAGCATTGTTTCATATAGGTTTTTGTACCTTCCTTTTACAATCTTTTATCAGATGGTTAAAGCTTCCACAAGCAAAACAAGCTTTATTGTTCATCACAAAATCACTCCCTAGTTAAAGGGACTTTTGATTATTCCAGTTCCTCTGATTCCCCCTAGGCCTTTGTGACCTGTACATTTCTACATACTACACAGTTGGTTTCCTAGACTTTTCAGTATTATTAACTTTAGAGACACTAGGACAACCAGTTTCTTTTACAAAGCTAATCATGGGTTTTGATAAAAACATTATCAACTGATCCTCTTTGTTCAAGGAAAGAGGCACTAACATCTTTTGACACATCTACACTTGGTGTGGGCCTAGTATAGCCAGTGACAGTGTTATCAGCAAATTCAGGTAAACCTGTCCAAGACAAATCTGGCATGGGAGATAAATAGACTTGTGTAGGAGGGGGTGGCACAACACTATACTCCTTAATCCCGAGACCCATTTTATCCTTAACAGATCTATGAGTTTCTAACATTTGATCTAAGTTTTTAGATGAGTTTACAAATTTTTCTAACTTAGAATCAATGCCATCTCTCTCTTTC
>BQNB010096316.1:0-25654 GCA_026074375.1 Tanacetum coccineum
CTTCTTAGACATTGTGAGTTGCACAATGGTCTCATTTCGTTCTTAGACATTGTAAGTTAAACAATGGTCTCTAAGAATATTTTTTTTTTCATAGCTTTATACAATATCATACTACACGAAGACCGTTATAATTTTGTTTACATGGAATTATATATGAATCTAAGTATTACAAGTCTATGATAATTGCTATGTTGACTGGTTCATCGAGACTTTTACCTGGTTTACTCTAACCGGGTACTCATTACCTATCTTGAACTTTAGGTCGATATTTTTGGGTAGTTTTACTCCCTGTCTCCGAAGACGAGTTTGGAACACTCGTCCCATACTCAGTAGAACACATGCATCGTCATGTCAACCACCTTGAAGGTTATGAGAGTACGCGTATTGCACCGGGAATTATTAAGTAGGATGATTTATAATTTATTTATTTGAAAGGATTGGGACGCCTCTTTAGTTAAATAAATAAATTATAAATCACCGAACCATAATGGTATCCGATACGACACGAGTATGAACCTGAAATCGATAATCATCAAAATCCGTTAAAAGGGTCTAGAGACACAATCGTGTCTTGCCACTCAGCAGAATCATAAGACCTCGCTTGGAGCTACCTTATCTCATTCTTAAGTTATTACTGTTGCTATTGCAAATCCTTGCAATCGTAAACTGTCTGTGGAGCTAACAGACTGAGTGCAATATCCCGTCACCAATTGTTATAGTATAGACGTTATGGTCGCTGCTGTTGGGTCCTGGAGCGGTCCCGACTGATACAACTTTATCCAATAGGTAATGCAACTCCCCTTAAACGAGATAAACACCTATCGACGAAACAGATAGTTGGACTATTCATTTCGGGCCACTAGTAGGAAGACTTAGGTCGCGATACATCCTAGTACTGCCAAGTAAGTTGGGTACTTACATACATAAGCCACGTTGATGTGAATCATCGAACATTACAGATAGTAGAAACGAGACTCCGTCCTCGGACATTTAGAAACTTATACAAACATACTCACGCGACTACACCTTCTTCTTGAGGTTTTCACTATAATGAGACTTTCCCTATAACGCGGTTATACCAGTCATAAGATCTGTAATGATATATTTTGAGATACCCATTTTGATGGATTAAATATCCTGGACAAACCTAGCCAAAATTTTTGGTAGATTGAGAAGTGTAGAAACACCGAATTTTGCTGAATAGAGTTATCAACGTCTTGTTTAGAACGAGTTATTAAACCTTAAGTCTTTCCTTGGTCACACAATCGGATAACACAAATTTAATCTCGGGACGAGATTTCTTTAAGGGGTAGGTACTGTAACATCCGAGAATTTTCGGAATTTTAAAGGAGATATAAGTTATTCCTAGGTTGAATTATCAAAAACGAGCAGCTAAACCACGTTTTCATTATTCGGACTCTAAAGCAATTTGATGTAAAACGACATTCCTGACAACTTTTTAGTTTTGACCGAGACCCGAAAACAGTCAGAAGGTGACTGAAATGCCCTCGCAAGATTTTAGGATCAAGAACGAGTACCGGCACAAAAATAATTAAATTACATTTAATTATCACGTTTTATTAAATAAGAATATTTAATAAATTATTTAACATTTTATTCAGTGACGTTTGTTGAAGACGCAAATATTCGAGTAAAATGATCATTTTACGGACAAGTTTATCAGAAATATACAAAATAAATAATAAACGTTTTAAATAAATTTTATAAAACGTTTACGAAAATTTGTCGAGTGAATACTCATTTTTATCAGAAAAATGATTTAGAAAACAATGGTGCAAGTTTCGTGTGTTGAATCATCCGTTAAGTCGTTCAAACGAGTCCCGAACCATTATTTTATAAAATAATACTCACAAGTTACACATTTGGTCCCTGAAAAATAGTTACACAACTTACCCTATACTATTAGTGACTTGTCACTTTGTTATAAACTTTTAATATAAATAAAAAGTTTATATATATTTTTTATCATTTCCATCTCATATACACACACACATATAAATTCTCTCTCCCTCTCCAAATATCCGGCCACCACCAGCCGCCGCCGGCCTCCACCGCTGCCTCGCTGCCGCCGCCGGAAAACTTTTCCGGCAAACTTTTCCGGTCGAACCCAAAATTTATCCTCATCGCCCGATCTATCCAACCCACTAGGTCACTCTCTCTCACGCGCCGTTTTCTCCCTCTCTCTCTCTCTCTCTCTCTCCGGCAGCCGAGCCACCACCATGCCATCATCACCACCGTAGGTGCGTGTGGTTTCGGCTTAGCACCAAGAGGGTGCGGTTGGTTATTAAAACACCACCAGGGTGTTTGTTTCGGTGGTGAAAAACCACCACGACGGTGGTGGCTGTTTCGGCAAATAAACAACAACAAATGGGTGCGTTGGGTTGTCGGGTCAGCCCACAAATAGGGTGCGTTTGATTTTGCTAAGCACCAAGGGGTGCGTGTAGTTTGTTATAGCAGCGAGGGGTGTTTTGTTCCGGTTGTGTTTCGGTGGTAAAACCACCACCACCAAAGGGGTTGTTTTGTAACGCCCCTCTACGAGAAGGAGGCCGAAACATCATAATCATGGTGTCATATCAAAGCACAATAAAGGCATACAAACCTACAAGCGGGAAACCGGAATCAAACATCGGTCCCCTTCATAAAATAACTGTACATAACTGAAAAGAAAGTAATCTAAAGGTAGCTCTCATCCTAAGCTTAACCCTTTTTGCCCAAATCCCATCGCCATGTACCTGCCGTAAGAAACATGAAAAGAAATACGGCTGAGCATAATTGCTCAGTGAACGGATAAAATGATACAGTAAGATAGGTATAAATCATGAATAAATAAACATGAAGCAGCGGAATATGAATCGTCAGTGTCATGAGAGAATCTGTAAGATAAGTCATGAGAGAAAAGTAACATAGGAAAACATAATTAACATGGGTACAAGATGTCGTATGATATCATATGTGTTGTGGAGAAATTGAAGGGTACATCATGGGGAAATATAGGAGTAAGTGAGTATCATGAAAACATACATAAGAGTTATGAGGAAAGTGGTAATATGTAAAGTCTGGATATTATGAGGTAAGAAATATCATGAAATGTCATAATTGTCATGAGGGAAACTGAGGAAAATACATCGTGAGAAACTAAGTGTGAAACATGTAAACATGGATAATATGGAGTAAAAGATGTCATGAGGAATAGGAATGAACATGTAAAGCATGGTTGTTAAGATGTAAACGTATAATGGAATATCATAGGTAGCATAACATAATAATAAGGATTTGCCCACGAGCTCATATAATCATACATAATAATAACGTGCATACATGCATAAAGTAGAGGGGATGCCTCAACATGTACTAGAGGGGTGACCTCTTATAATGAAATGGGTGGAGGGATCAACTCCAATGTGATGGGATGTAGAGCACACACCAACCAATCACCATAAAACGTATAAACATGTAAACTAGGATGCACCCATACGCCCCTGAATAATAATGGCCAAACATGAAATATAACGTGTAACATGAAATGGGACGCCGCGTGAAATCACTCTCAACGCGAAAGAGTCATGACACAGGTGCCTCATGTGTCATGGTCATGGTACCTCCATGACTAGGTGGTAAATCGTGTAAATCATGGTCATGCATATATATAGCTCGGGCAATGGAAATAGGTCATGAAATGAAACATGTAAGAATCATGGTAAACAAAGGATGAAGTCATGGCATAGAAATGGGGAAGCATAGCAGTTCTGGGGAAATGAATCATGAAGAAAAGAAGTGTCCTTTCTGAAAGGACAGAATATCCGTACCTGGACAATGAAGCAGTGAAAGGAAGAAATAGAAAGATATCACTCCGTCTTCACACGTGAACATTAAAGAATTAAATGGTCTAAATATACATAGGAAACCTTTTGGTTTAGATTTATTCATATCTAAACTAACCTATGAACTCACGAACTTTTGTTGACTTTTTTTAAGCATGTTTTTCTTAGGTGAATTAGCATTGCATTGGATTATCAGATGTGCATTGGAGTCTAAAATGACAAGAATTCATAATTGTATTTCTTCAAATGATTAAATCCGTTGAGTCGCTTACAAGCTTTTCATTGTGTATGCAATTATGGGCAACTATTATTTTGATTTCAGAAAATCAACGAGATTATTTACAAACACCCATTAAGAGGACGTTACTCTTATATCTAGCGCGTGTATTATGAAGTAACACCCCATGTGGTATTCCGTGCGATGTTCTTATTTTTGGGGTGTTACATAAACAAATAACGACTAATTCCATTGGATAGTTGGACAAAGTAGACTACTAGTGATAAATTCCATTAAAGGGCAGTAAGTGGAAAAGTTCTCTATGAGCTAGGGTTTAACAAGATCACCATTGCTTTAATCCCTAAGATAGATTATAATCAGCAGATAAGGATGCTTTATGTGGATGCTTTATTTGTGACAGAATTAATGTGTCTATGTCTTAGGAAGTAGTCGCCCCTAAGTCTTAAGAATGATATGCCACCTCGAGAGAAGAAATCATTGCACTAAATAAACAAACCAACGTTCTAATCGGATTAATAATGGTTAATACAGTTTTCTTATATAAGGCTCAACTACTCGTTTATCTTCAATTAATTAGCTTGCATGGGCTAAAGTGTTTTGAATTGATTGTAGTCACCGACCAACCTGTGCTAGCCTCTCAGGCTGAAACCCCCCTTTACCTGTTAGAATTAGGATTAGAACTAACATAGGTTTAGCATAGGTTTGACTTAGATTAGATTTAACATAGATTAGATAACCAAAATATAAATAAATTGAGAGATTTAACCTCGCTTTAAGTGTTCAACATCCTACTTACCACGAATCTACCACTGACCAGGTACATTGCCAGTTAAAGTGTCGTTTTTGGTTAAGTCGGCAAAATATAAATTTAAAACTTGAAACATTTTAAATATACACCACACAACGACCACACCAAATAGTAACTGGATTATTTGAGTGACACATTTAAACGAGTTAACTAAACATAAGTCTTAAGTTAAACAAGTTAATTTGTGAAAACGTTTTCTGACGAGAAAATACTTTTTATAAATTAAAGTCCTAAATCTAAGATCGTAACTATTATGACTGCTTGTGAATTATATGAAATTATCCGAGTAGTCATATTTCTCATATTTGTTAAAGTTTATTTTTCAGCTGATTATTCGACACTACGCAAATCCCTGTAGACGACCTGGTCTTACCTAAAAAAGATTGTACTACATACGTGGGTTATACTTTGACTCGTCTGTTTCCATCTAATAAATTGTAATCTCAGTCTTATAAATTTAAAGCTTTCGAAACACATCACTATTTTATAGTGAAAGATTTACATTGCATGTCATGATTCGTTTCAATGCTCTCATCAAACTCATGGGAGTTGGTATCAACATTATCATTAATAATACTATCCGATGGTTTGATAGAAGCATCATCTGAAGGTAATTCGATGTTGACTTTATCATTATCATTTCTCAAATCCTTTTTAAGTCGTTGATAGAAATTAATTTATAAGAAATAATAACTTTTGTCATATATGCAATGTAATCTTCATCTTCAGATTCGTCAAGCGATATTCTAAAGTCAATTTCATTGTTATCAAGAGAACTTACCGAAGGTTCGGACGAGATCTTATGGTCAGTTACCAATGCATCATTGTATACAATGGCTGGGAACTCGTTCTCAAAATATTTGAAGTAGTCGATATCATCAAAATACCTGACCTTACCATATGTAGCAGTTTCCCAATTCCACTCTTGACCACGCCTACGAGCTTTTTCAGCTTCAAGCTCAATATATTCCTCCATATGTCCATTTTCTATAATAAATTTTCTATGAAAGAAAAAGGTCAAATGGACTAATACGCCGTATTCAGCAAACTGAATATGCCATATTGATGTTAAAGTCGAATAGGCTGTATTTGTTTTAAAAAAATTATACGCCATATCCAGAAAGATGAATACGCCGTATTGAGTTTTCGACCGAGAAAATTACAGCAGACTTTAACAATGCAGAAAAATACATAAACACACAACTATGCAAAATATACTTTGAAGAAAATAAACACACAAAAACAAACACACAAATATGCAAATTAATCTAAACTAAACTAAATCTAAACTAAAATACTTAACAAATAAGCATTAAACAACTTTACTCCTCGGCAGCGGCGCCAAAAACTTGATGTGTCGTCGTGTAGGTTGTTATTTTAGTTATGAAGTTTTACATTTATATTTTGCCGACTTTACCTAAAAATAACACTCTAACGAGCAGTGTACCCGATCAGATGTAGCTTCGTTGGTAAGTAGGGTGTCGATCACTAAGAGCGAGAGCGTTAATCATAGTTTTATCAATATTTTGGTTAACTAAACTAAGTTAATTTAAACTATGTTAATTCTAATCTATGTTAAACCTATGCTAAACCTAGTTCTAATGAATAAAGGGGGGTTTTCAGTCTGAGAGACTGGCACAAGTTTGGTGGTGACTTAAATCAATTTAAAACACAATAACATATGCAAGCAGATAATCAAAAGATAGAAGAGCGGTCTAGCCAACTAAAAGAAAACTGTATTAACCATGATTAATCCAATTAAAATGAAGGTTCATTTATTTTAGTGCAATGAGTTCTTATTTCAAGGCGGCATATCATTCCAAGATTTAGGCGATACTTCTTCCTAAAACCTAGACACGTAGAATTCTGTCATAATTAAATGCATTCGCATAAAGCATCCTATTTGATGATTATAATCTATCTTAGGAGATTATAATGGTGATCTTATTAAACCCTAGCTCATCGAGACTTTACCCACTTACTGCTTAACGGCTCTTTTTATACTCGTAGTCTACTGTTCGAGTCTTTACCAAAGGAAGCAGAACGTTATACTTGGTCACCTGCTAGAACAACTTATTCCCTTAAACGATTGATAAAGATAGGTCAATATTTGTGATCCTATGATTCTATATATATAAATTGAAGATATAGAGAGCTATCCCAGACTCTTTGCCTACTCCCAAACAACACCGAAGTTGCAGCACATTAAATATGTTAGACTAGACCTAGTTGAATGATAGGTCACCTACTTAAGTACGTAAACAAGTATAAGTTGATAAACATAATCAACAATCAATGATAAATTAAGCAATCGATATAAACAAACCAAACATTAAACCTTTATAAACATGGTTGATACCTAAAGGTATCAGCCGATAGTCATTATAAAAATATACACGGTTTCATATACGAACGTTTAAAGAAAAGAAACCTCAACCGAACGCGTATTTAGTTGTGCGAAGATTACAAGAGTTTTCCTATGATCTTGAGGCTCTTTTCTAACCTTCTATGCTCCTTTATTCGTCTGCTAATCGACTTGATGATTTAGGGCTTCACTTGCATACCTAAAACTGAGTTTAGGGTTTTGTATTTATAGAGTCTGGAAATTGATCGATACGTCATATCATGCGATGTAAGATACGACGTATTGGGGATTTCTAAGAGTAAGGACCATGATTGATATCTTTCAGAATCTTCCAATGTTTGACCTTTGATATGGCGTATTAAGTCTTTAGGATATGACGTATTGGGTCTTCAATCCTTCATGGTTATTTGTGAAGTGTAGGCACGAAAATGCTATATCTTCTTGATGGATACGGCATATTGAGGTAAAACCAATTGGTTCTTCTTTTTTGACCAAAGTATTATATATGGCATATCGTTGATGTGGATATGGCGTACTCTTCAACGTCAAGAAATGGTCTTTTAATTCGTCAAAGTCTTGGATACGTCATATAGGTCTAGAATAATCTGGCATATTGGCTGTCAGATCAGTAGACTTTCTCGAATTCTTCGTTTAAGCTCCAAAATGCGTGCCTTTTAGCATAAATTCACCAATTACTCCATAATTACTACAAATAACAACCTTAAGCAATTAAGTACCAATTCATGCAATAATTATATGAAAATGGGTAAAAAACATGGGATAAATTATGCTATAAATATGACGTTATTTGATCATATGGCAAAAGGCGTTGCTGATAATAGAGCCACATCAAAGGAGGCAAAATCAATGTCAGGTCTACTAGCTATGAGATACATGAGCCCTCCGATCATGCTATGATATTTTGTCTAATCGACTGGAATGCCCTGTAACTCAGCATCTAGTCTGGCAGTGGCTATTGGTGTACTGATGGAGTCACAACCATCCATACCATGTTTATTTAACAGCTCTAAGGTATATTGTGACTGACTAATGAAGATTTCACGGGGTGATTGATGAACCTGAAGACCTATGAAAGAACTTTATTCCCCCATCATTGACTTCATCAAAATTATTTTTCCATAAGGTCTGCAAACATTTTGAAAACATTAGATGTTATAGAACCAAGAATGATGTCCATATCCTACAGAGTACTTAGACGAAGAATGAATGTTTGTACCCATAGTCAATCACTCGTGAATAGAGTCGGGTCAACAATACCTTTTGTGTTTTATTAGGAAAGAAGACAACTTGTCATACCATGCTCTTGGAGCTTGTTTGAGACCGTATAGTGCTTTCTTCAGTTTGTAGACATGATCGAAAAGTCTGGGTCAACAAAGCCATCAGGTTGACTGACATAAACTTCTTCTTTAAATGCCCCAATAAGAGATGATGTTTTGACGTCCATTTGAAAGATAGTGAAGTTTTTATAAGCAAGCGTAAAACAACGAACATATTGGCTAAGAATGTTTGTGGTTTGGGTATGTGTTGTGTGTGGGGGGGCGGTAGTGTGGATGGGTTGGGTGAGGGGGGATATGTTAAGGTGTTATTTGTTTTAACCTTAATGCTTCAAGTCTAACCACCAAAGCAAAGGATTCTTCAAAATCGATGCATTCTTCCTAACGGCAACCTTTAGCCACAAGACAAGATTTTTTCCTTATCATGATGTGCTCTGCATCAATTTTATTCTTCCTAAGCCATTTTACTCCAATTATGTTTCTGCCTGCGAGTTTTGGAACTAATTCCCATACATCTAGTCTCTGGAATTGATGCAGCTCGTCTTGCATAGACTCTATCTAGCTATGATCCATTATGGATTCTTTGATGTTTTTAGGCTCGATAGTACTCACAGTTAAAGCATACATGCACACTTTTACATCTGTGTTGAGCCTACTTCTAGTCAGCACTAGCTTAGATGGGTCACCAATCACTTGTTCAGATGGATAAGCTTTTGTCCAGGTATGCGTTGAGGGTTGAACTTGAGTAAATTCGTGCACATTTGATGGATCCTCGGCTGTTGGAGATGACTCCACTTCTTTAAACATAGGAGAATGATATAGAGTAATCAGCGTATTTCCATCCAGATCTGTAGAGTCTTCTTGAACTAATTCTTCAGCGACATCATTTGAGATTGGAGAGATTTGTTCTTCTAGAAAAGGATACCAATAGAGGAACTTCATTGTCTTCAACGATGATTGACGATGACGAAGATGAGTCTTCATTATTAAGAGTTTTTTGTGCAACAGAATTGATGAACACTTTAGGAGATCTCTTCTCAAAGTATTCCTCATACATTGGACCAAACAAATTATCCAAATCTTCTTTTGATGGTATAGATGCGAATTCTGCTGATGAATCGTTAGTGTTGGAATTGTAGTTAGTCCACCAGCTTGCAAATAGTTTTGTACAAAAGACCCCATATCGTAGAGTTCATCACAACTGTATGTGTATGGTTTTTCCTTATCTTTCTTGTTCTGCGGTTGTAGATCCGAAACCCTCTAGATGATTCTTAATACCCAATAAAGATACTAATGTCTACTTTTGGTTTCATTTTTCCAAGGTTCTTTCACGATCATTAGTTGGATAACAATGTGATCCAAACACATGAAAGTACTCAACATTTGGTTTTCTGATAACATCAAATAGTTAATACTTTTTAGTATCAAAATCCCCATCAAAAAGCTTTTAAATAATGTTTGAATGCCTAAAAATGATACTTATCACTTCATATTTCATTTACAGGAAGAACACGAGCATTGGAGCGATGCGGGATTTAGACGTGGAAAACAAGCAAAAGAAGAATCTCAAAGCCAGTTACGGCGTAATCACCCTGCAGGAGTTACGCTGTAACCAAATTAAAGAAGAAATTAGTCACCACCACAGTTACGGCGTAACTGCTTCGTCACAATTAGGTCGTAACTTGCCACGTTGAAGAATGATAACACTTCCTAGTCATGGTTACGGCGTAACTTGGTCTATACAATTATGCTGTAACACATATTAAGCCTGAATTATGAAAGCCCACATCAGCATGGTTACGACGTAACCTAACTCATCAATTACGCCGTAACAAATACGAAACTTATAATTAGTGCCCTCATTCTGCACATTCGACATCAACCCTTCCAACACAGAACCAAGGGGTGATACAAGCTTCCAGAAGTCAAAGAATTCCACCAATAGTCTAAGGGAGAAGTCACTTATCTTACTTTTTTGTATTAATCATTCATAAACACATTTTTCAAGAATTATGATGGTTTAATCCAAGATCTCTTTCATTATTTCTTACCTTGTTGTTTCTATGAGTGGCTAAGCACTTCTAGTGCTGGCCTAGTTATGAATTTACTGATGTTATGATTTTTTCTTGTTTATTTATCGTTTGAATTTGATATCCTTATTTTCTGTCATTGATCCCTGAGTTTTGGTAGCATTAAGGGTGGTTTAGATCCTATTTGTCTTCATATTAGGCTAACATATTAAACTTATGATCAACATTATACTAGGATAAGTTAGCATATATGCCTAGTGTAGGAATTTACCAAATTACTTCCTTTATCACATTAAATACTTACAAAGCTCAGGAACTCTTTCAGAGGCAGTTTACAATCTATCTAGGTTATAACTTGGATGCCCTACCTTTGTGACTTTTGGGGAATTGGGATCGCAGGAAGTATAAGACAGACTTCAAATGCCAATCCGGGTCTGTTGATATTAGAACCACTAATAAAACGATATCTAGACATTGTACTAGGAAACATATTATAGCATTACTAATGAAATAACTAGGTTAGTACGCCTTTCTCCCTAACTGTTCTCAAATCATTTACCTTTCGCATTTATTTTCTTTTTAAAATTTCAAATCAAAACCATTTTCAAACCTGTGACAATTTTCAAATTAAAACTAATATAACTTAGTTCGAGGGACGACCTCAGATTTACCAAGTCCTGTATGACATATGACCGGGTTCTCTACCCATTAGTATGTGTAGACATCGGTAGACGAGTTTTATAAATTTAAAACTTGAAAATTTAATTTAACAATTAATACGCATCAAGTTTTTTACGCCGCTGTCGGCGAGCTAAAAATTAGTTAAAATTTGATTTTATTTATTTATTTATTTTATTTCCGTACTAATCTTTATTAAAACTTTTAGGAATCATGAAAATAGAGAAAGACATCGAGAACATGAGTATTGCCGAATACATGGAATATGAAGCAAGGATGAAGAGGCAGAATGTTCATCCAACAAGGTGTGAAGATGCGGATTTCAACTATATTTGTAGTAAGAGTGTGGCTATGGAGTATCTGTATTACTCTGAAAATTCTAAGATTGACTTCTACTAGGCATTACTTCCCTTACTTCCTTGTTTCCAACCTACTCAAACAAATACCAATTATGGTCATGAGTATACTTATAAGGATTTTTGAGAATACATGGGTAGTATTGAAGAGTGTGAATCAAACATGGAAGAACAAGAATTGGAGGGGCAGACCGACAGAACCATTAATGAATGGTTCAAAACTGAAATCAAAAAATACAGAAGGAAACTACAAAAGAAGAACCGAGAATGTGCGGAAACTAGGGCACAAAGCCAGAAGGCTTGTCTTAAAAACTAGGAAACTCAAATCGATCTGCTTACTAAGAAATGTCGTGCAAAGGTTACTAAGGAAGTTCCTAAATTATAGATTGACGAGTGCAGGGCGATTTTTGCTAACAAAGGAAAACAAGTTGCTAGCACTAATGAGCTCTTGGGGGTATCCTTTGTTGCTGATGATGATGTATTGTAAGGAGATATTCCATCAAAATTCTTTCCATGAAAACTACAACCAAAGGAATTGAATCCAGGAAGTTTCTCTCTTCCTTGCACCATTGTTAGTCTTAATTTATATGTTATGGCAGATTTAGGAGCTAGCGTTAATGTCATGCCTAAATCAATATTTGAACATTTGAAACTAGATAATCTTAAGGAAACTAACATGCTAGTCGAGATGGCTGATATGACAAGAAAGGCCTTGTTAGGAATAGTAGAAAACATCCTAGTAAAAATTAATAAGTTCCTATACCCTTCGGATTTCATAATTATTGACATGTTAGGGGAATCTAGTGAAATAATGATTCTGGGTATGCCATTTTTAGCCACCACACATGCTCAGATTGATGTTTTTAATAGATAAATTTCATTAAGAATCGGAGAAGATCAAGTTTGTTTGATATGGATGGAGGAATATATCACTCTGAAATCCCTGTTGAAAATTTTACATGGCAAACTCTATTCAAGAAGAAGAGTCCTTTAATCTCCTCGAAATAGGAGATGATTTATTTTCTTATGAATCCCTTGCATGTTTACTATTTGATCAATGCACTTTATTTTGTGATGATGAGAGTATAGACACCCTTGATTCAAGTGATAATATTCAGGAACCTAAAGCTGAACACAAGAATGTCATAAACTTAGAAAAAATAAATTCAAGATGGCATGTGTGTAAGCCTGTTCGAGTTTTCTATGACAATGAATGTGGAAAGGATTGCAGGATGTGGCCTACATGTAATCCTGACATAAGCTTTTACAGTGGATATGATGCTATTTATGGAAAAGGGGAACATAGAATGCTCAAACAATGGATGTGCTTCCGGGATAATGAAAGACAAAGTGTTGGAGGAAATCGTGTGATATTTGCTAAATTCCTTAAGGTAAGATATGGGAATAATAATATCAACGATACAACCTATGAAAGGCGATACTACGAGTGGGTTTCACAGAATAGCGATTTCAATGATAACGGCATTTCACATGAAGCAACAATGTACGATAACCCATGCAAGTATCACCATGAGTACCCACGCTCGTACTTTCCTCAAAAGTATAAGGGAATGCCCAAAACTATGGGAAGTCCCTCATTAATGATAAAATGAAAAAAACAAGACACCTATAGATCACACAAGTACCTCTCAAAACTTTACTCCTAGGAGGGTTACTCACCCACTTCATCAGGAGGACCCAATTTTAAACATAAAAACCTACTTCCCTAATTTCTCTCAATCGCAACCCAGCAAACCACAACCTAGGGACTGTTCATAAGAAGAATGGTTGAGAATTAAATTAGGACATATAAATGTAAAGCAAGACAATTCAAAAGCAAACCTTAACGAGTGGATCATAGGAAAGTTTTAAAATAATGTGATGCAACTATGGTAAGAACGCGTGACGACCCCTACTCAAGAGATATGATATAACAAAGAAGCCATAAGACAACAAAGTCGAACAGTTATGAAACAAATAATAACTAAGAATAGGAAAGAATGGGAATTGCCATGATGAGGTAAGAGGGGAAAATGTAAAAAATCCATGGGGTGTAATATTATTAACCCATGCACAATGCGAGGATTCGAAGAAAAAGAGCGATAGAAGAGTAGGTATGATGAAAAGTACAGACTATAGAAAACCACCTATTAGATAATATAAAACCTTTAAAAATCAAAAGGAAATCTTTTAATGTGAGAAGAAAGTAGTTTTTCTGCATAACCAGACATTTAGATGACGCCTTACCTTTAACTAATAGCCAACGATATTAAGGATTTCATGTGAAATGATTAGGAAGAGAACAACGAAAAGAGGGGCGAAAGTTAAGACGTAAGAGTCAAGAGACAAACTTAAAGACTAGTTAATAAACAAAAGTGCTTGTTGGGAGACAACCCGTCTTTTATCAATAAAATTCATTTAATTTTCTGCATATTAGTTGTTTTGTATGTTTCTTACTTATTTTTGTAGGTTCTAATAGCAAGGAGATGGAATTCGAGGTCACCTCGTCTCGTACTTGTGTGGTAAAATTGCTTCTATCTGCAATAATTACGGCGTAACCATCTTATTTACGTCGTAGCTGAATTTAATTAAAATTTAAAAAATTTATTTAACCACATAGTTACAGCGTAACTCATACCATAGTTACGCCATAACTCCTTCCTGAAAACCTTAATTATGTTTGAAACTTTTACAAAACTGTGTATAATTAAATGAACTTTGTGGGTACGTTCTCTAGAAACCCTCACGAGACTTCACTCGTCCACTTGGGCCACCAAGTTGTTTAAAAGGCTTGTTGCATACGCTAAATGCAATCGTGATTCCTATGAAAGTGAGTTAGGTTTTCCTATATATTTAATTTTGAACGTTTAATGCTTGTAGTTTTTTTAGTGGTTTTAGGGGATTAAGAGTTTGCTCAGGATACGCTTGTCAAAAGTTCATCTCTTGCCATTATTCATTCGAAGTATAGAGCAATGCACAAGGGAGTCTCTTGTTCTAATTCTACTCTTATTTCATTTCCTTAAATGTACAATAAGGACATTGTATAAATCAAGTGAGGGGATGGGAGTAGAATTACCAATTGACCTATGTTTGCCTTTGATTTTCTAGCTTTCTTTTAAAAAATTGTGCCAATTTTGAATTTTTTGACATGTTTTTTTTACTAAACTAGAATAAATCTTTGTCGGCCGCATTATTACCCTTTATTTCAATTGGTGAGGTTTAGCTTAATGATTTCATTTTCATCTATTATACAAAAATCCACCAAAATATGAGTTTGCCGGTAGTATTGTAGACTTTAGTACTTAGCATTTACATCATTTCAAGACCTAATTAATTAGCAGGAA
This sequence comes from Tanacetum coccineum, assembly GCA_026074375.1. Lineage (NCBI taxonomy): Eukaryota > Viridiplantae > Streptophyta > Magnoliopsida > Asterales > Asteraceae > Tanacetum > Tanacetum coccineum. The sequence goes on from BQNB010096316.1 coordinate 14,957, forward strand.
TAGACTGTTCGAAAAGGAAACATTTAGGAATTTACCCAAAATATAGCCTATATGTGTAATGTTGTGTGCGTTTATCAACTTGTTACACTGACTTGTCAACCTCTTGTGTTAAAACCCCTTGTTGCACTCATTTTTAGTGCAAGATATCCCTAGTTCACCCTGTTGATCCAATCCTTGTTTTAACCCTTTATGTTAATATTTCGTTACACCACTTCGCTTTAGCCAACCCTATAGTCTATATTTTTCTTGAGTTAAAATCTCTGGCTACTTAAGTCTATGGTTCGAGGGAATGGGTTCAAAAATTTTGCGCATTCATGGAAGACCTATCATTTTTATCTATGAAGACCCCCCTCCCCTTTATCATCACTTTCGATATTGTTCATCTCAAGTGGGTGGATATGTATGTTGTATATTGTAAAAAATAGTTAGTGTAAAGTTCTGTAGCATATTGATGTTGGTTACGTATTATAAAACCAACAAGTTGTTCGAGATATGGAGATGGTGCATCTATAAGCCATTTGATGATGTTGACGGTTAGGCTAGTATATCATTTCAAGGCAAGAATTCATTATTATATCCAATACTAGCCCATTATCATTATTTTGATCAGATTTCTGCACTTGGATACTTGGATTGCTGGATGGACGGTAGCTGGTTATGACAACCTTAGATTATTTAGACTATTTGTTTTGTGTTTATTTTATTTAACACCAATTAAATGTGCATCCCATGTCTTATCCTACCTTTCGTAATGATTTGGACCTTTAGCCTGCTCAAGTTAATGAGTTGAGCAATCACATATGTTTCATTCATGGATTTGACGAGCATGTGTGGTTTTCTCACCTTTTCTAGATTAGTGGTATCAGAAAGAGTCAATCACCTGTTTAAGCATGTGTGTGTCACCCATGTTTCCTTTAAGAGATGTTTAGACCCTAATTCTAGCTAGTGTAGATTTGTGTACTTTCCAAGCTTATGATAGAATAAATGCTATGACAGTGTAGTTGAGTGATCACCCTGAAAATGAAACACTTAGACTAGTGAGAGTTGAGTAATTTTGATCCCCTTTTTGTGAGGTGTTCGGCTTTGATGTTTTCTAGCATAAGTAAATTATGGATTCATTTCTCCGAGTTAAATTGGGGAATTCTTTTTGTGAATTATTTTAACAGGTCTACTTAAGGGCAAGTAGAAGTTAAGTAGGGGGATATTTGATAACATCAAATAGTTAATACTTTTTAGTATCAAAATCCCTATCAAAATGCTTGTAAATATTGTTTAAATGCCTGAAAATGATACTTAATCACTTCATATTTCGTTTACAAGAAGAACACGAGCATTAGAGTAAGAGATGCGGGATTTGGACGTGGAAAACAAGCAAATAGAGTATGCTCAAGACTAGTTACGGCATAACTGCCCTGCAGGAGTTACGCCGTAACCCAATAAAGCAAGAATGGTCATCATCATAGTTACGGCGTAACTGCTCTGTCACAATTACGCGTAACCTGCCACATTGACATCCTAGTTATGGTTACGGCATAACTTGGTCTATGCAACTACACCGTAACACATATTAAGCCTGGATTAGGGAAGCCTACATCAGCATGTTTACGGCATAACCCCAACTCATCAATTATGCCATAAAAAATACAAAACTTATAAATAGAGCCCTCATTCTGCACATTCGACATCAACCCTTCCATCACAGAACCAAGGGGCGATACAAGCTTCCAAAAGTCAAAGAATTCCACTAGTAGTCCAAGGTAGAAGTCACTTATCTTACTTTTTGTATTAATCATTCATAAACACATCTTGTAAGAATTATGATGGTTCAATCCAAGATCTCTTTCATTATTTCTTACCTTGATGTTGCTATGAGTGGTTAAGCACTTCTAGTGCTGGCCTAGTTATGAATTTACTGATGTTATGATTGTTTCTCGCTTATTTATCGTATGAATTAGATATCCTTATTGTCTGTCATTGATCCTGAGTTTTGGAAGCAGAGAGGGTGGTTTAGATCATGTTTGTCTTCTTATTAGGCTGACATGTTGAACTTAAGATCAGCGAGGTACTAGGATAAGTTGGCATCTATCCCTAATGTAGGAATTTTCCAAATTCCTGCCTTTATCACATTAAATACTTAAAAAGCTCAGGAACTCTTTCAGAGGGGGTTTATAATCTATCTAGGTTATAGACATGTCTTTAGGATAGTTGAGGTTTGATCACTACAACTTGGATGCCCTACCTTCGAAACTTTTAAGGAATTAGGATTTCAGGAAGTATAAGACAGACTTCAAATGCTAATTCGGGTCTGCTGATATTAGAACCACTAATAAAATGATATCTAGACATTGCACTAGGAAACATATCATAGCATTAGTAATGAAATAACAAGGTTAGTACGCCTTTCTCCGTGACTATTCTCAAATCATTTACCTTTCGCAATTATTTTCTTTTCAAGATTTCAAATCAAAACCATTTTCAACCCTGTGACACTTTTCAAATCAAAACTAATACAACTTAGCTCTTAGGACGACCTCAGATTTACCAAGTCCTGCACTACATACGACCGGGTTCTCTGCCTGTTAGTACGTGTAGACATCGGTAGACGAGTTTTGTAAATTTAAAACTTGCAAATATAATTTAACAATTAATACGCATCATTTTCTATCTCGAAGAAGTTCATATCGAGTCTTGTTATACCTTGTATGAATCAATGAATGATTTTAAGTAAAGCAAGCTGTGGAAATAGCTTCGGCCCAAAGAAATTCTGGTGCTTTAGAAAAGATAAGCATTGTTCGAGTAGCCTTTACAAGTATATGATTTCGTCTTTCAACTACACCTTTTTGTTGAGGCATTCTTGCAATTGATAATTGTTGCATAATGGCTAACATTTCATAATGAGCCTTCAGTATTGCATTTTTGAATTTTGTTCCATTGTCAGTTTGAACTTTTTGAATTTAAACCTTGAAATTCAATTGAGCTAGAGCAATGAACTTCATGATCATATCTGGAGCCTCGTCTTTTGTATGAAGAAATTACACCCACGTATAGCCAGAGTAATCATTAACAATTATCATAATATACTTCTTGCCATTGATACTTTCTACCTGCATTGGTCCACATAAATCCATATGTATCACTTCCAATTTAGAATGAGTACTAGGGATCAATTTGGGTTGAAGAGTAGCTATCTTGCTCTTTCCTTGTTTACATGCGGAACATAGACGATCTTTTTTGTATTTAAACTTCAGAAGTCCATCAACCAAGTCTTGTTTGGTGAGATTATTAATAGTACCAAAGTTCAGATGCGAGAGTCTTTGGTGCCATAACCATGATTTTGTTGATGTAGCTTTGGACATTAAGAAAACAGGAGAAGAAGCTGCCATATCTGAAATGGAGATCATATACATGTTTACTTCACGAGCACCCGTCAATAGAGCATCTCCTTCCAGATTACGAACAAAACATGTCTTGGAGCGAAATGCAACTTCTAAATCACTGTCGCAGAATTGACCTACAGAAAAGAGGCTGTGTCTAAGGCCTTCAACATAATATACATGACATATGGTGACGTTGCTATGTACATAATTGCCGTATCCTGTGATTGCTACAAAGTGGTCATTTCTGAAGCAGACTATTCCCATGAATTTCCTAACAAAAATTTTCAGCAGTTTAAGATTTCCAGTCATGTGCTTTGAACATCCACTATCAACAATCCACAATATGATCTGGATCACCTGCATCACATAAAGAAAATATAGATGGAAGAGTGGACGATTTAGCTACCTATTTTCTAACGAGAACTGATTTGTTAGAGTAAGACACAGTACTATCTCTACTTTTAACAACACTTGGACACGCTTTAACTGTTATGCTCTTGGGGGTCCAACCAATGTTTGGTTGTTTTTCAAAAAACTTTTTCCATTTCCTACTGGTGTTTATTATTGTCCTCATGTACTTACTAAGTGAGTTCTCTTGTGCTAATAGTGAAGTTGATCGTGAAGCACTAGAGGCCTTATTTTTCGCACTTAAGGGAGTAACTACAGCAAACCTTGTTTTCACTACTACGAGAGTAGTATCTAAAGATTTAGATTTTACAGTTCTAGGAATAGTGAATAAGCTCTTCTAACTTTTAAATGTATAGACAACTTATAATTCGCAAGACATATATCATGACACGGGATAAGCACATTCTTATCATAAGAAATAAACAATGCATCATCTTTTACTTTAAGAGAGTTTTTAACATCAATATTTGTTACAATCTTTTTGGTTTGAATAACATTCTTTTTAGACGTAACATGTGTCTTTTTATTGGTCCTAACATGACCTTCTATAACTTTTGATTGGTTCTTAGTGTTTGACAAGACACTATTCTTGGAAGATCTTCTACTTGGTGGTCTTCTAACACTAGTAACACCTTTCAGTCCTGTGGATGTTGAAACACTCTTATTAGCCTGTGTGCTCACATCTTTTTTATTTACAGTTTTGACCTTATACATCCTCGGTGCTATGACATTAGTGTTTTTAACAAGTTGTTTCTTTTTGGTAGGTGAAGTTTGTAAAGTGACTGGTTTTGTCAAAACATGTTTCTATTCAGTTTTCGAAACAAACTTTTCCTTTTGAACAGTTTGTTTATTAATTGGTGTAACACAAAGAAGTTTTTTGGAAACTGAAGTTTTGTCAAACTTAGTATTTACAAACTTACCTTTTTCAGCAGGTTTTAACTTAGCTTTCAACTCAGAGATTGTTATCAAAAGATCTTGATTATGTGCCTTTACATCCTCATATGCATATGTCTTTTGATTAACACTCTCAATCAATTTATTTATCTCTTTATGAGATTGAGTCTGTGTCTAATTGATTAAATCAAAAAGATTTTGGTATTCCTTTTTAATGTTTTCGCATTCTTTTAGCAAAGATTGTACTTGAAATTACAAAGACACGTTCTCATTCTCAAGCTTATCCATTTTTGATATCCAAGAGGTTTCACATAGATTTTTTAAAGAGGATTCACATTTCGTTTTTTCTTTCTCATGTTGTAATTGAAGTTCAAAATCAAGACTTTGCTTTTGACATCTTTGAACATCATATTCAAGAATCTTGATGCGTTTGTGAAAACACTCTTGGACATTAATGGATTCCTTCTTGACACTCTCAGTTTCATCATTCAAATCCTTATTCATAAAATCAGAACACGTCAACACACATTTTTCAACATCATGAATGAATATTGCTTCCAAGAGTCGTTTATTTAAAATCTCATTTTGTCTTAATGTTGTAACAAATTCACTTTCCATTAAGTCAAAACATCCATCATGGCTTTTACTTTTTCTGGGAGCTCTGTTTGAATAGATTTGAAAACCGTATGCAAGTAATCGAGAATTGGTATCACCTCATCATAACAAAATTGACTCAAAATTGTATCTTCACAATTTGTATAAAATATACTTTTTGGAGCAGATTTTTCTATTAAAAGAGTATACAATTTATTGATTTCATTTTCTAACATGTGAAAATGTCTAATCAGTTTACTTGAACTTGGCATTGTTAGAGGAGGTGAACTCGATGTACTTGCACTTGTAGAAGTTCCAGAAGACGTAGAAGTTTCTGATAAATATTTTTGTTCAAGAGATAGCTCTACTTGTGGAACAAAAGTTTCGTAAAGATCATTTAACTACCAATAATTGATTGGACGAATTTTTTTTCTCAATTCCAATTGGATCTTTCAATTTGTTTTCCATTTTAATTTGACTCTTGGTTGCATCCTCAAGTATTTTCTTAGTGTCATGAACATTTGTATGCACTTTTGAACTATGAAGATATAAAGCATCATACAACTTGGGATTTGCAGAAATTGCTTGCTTGAGCATATAAGGATTTTTGAAACCCAAACCATGTTTTAATTGAGGATCATAAACAAACAATGGTTTTGGTCTAAGAATAAACAATGCTTATACATAGTTACTCATTTTTATAACCACATTTTCATTCTTTTTGAGTTTACCTTCTAAATTCAAAACATCATTGAGATACTTATCGTCAGTTGTATAAAACAATTGTTTCAAAGAAGTGTATGCATTTTTTAATTCGAAAAAATGTTGTTTTTCATTTGAAACACTCATTTGCAAATCATCTCTTTCTTTTTCGAAAGCTCGAATTTTATCCCTTTCATGAATAAATTGATTTTGAAGTTGATTTTCCAGTCGTTTTGCCCGATGATCAGCCTCAAGCTGTTTATTTAAGTCAACATGTTGTTGTTTAACTGGTTTAGCAAGTATAAGTTTCTTTTTAGCTTCTTTTTAAGCATTTATGGCTAATAGTTTCAATTCATTATCATGTTGATCATTAGCATTTTTATTGTATTCAACGTTTCCATCATTAATTTCTACATTTGGATCAGAAATATAATATTGCTATTAATTTGATCCTCATTTGTAGAATTAACAATTTCAGGTTGCTCATGATATGTTTGTTCATGATCACTGTTAGATAATAACAGATTTATGAAGCTTGTTGATGGTGTTTGTACCTCACTGATGAATGCAGAATCATAGCTTGGGCCTTCATCAGAATCAATGGTCGCTTGTTGAATTCTGGCCATCATGCATATGTTCGCACTCTCTTCCATTTGAGCAACATCAACTAGAAGAAAATCATTATACTTGTTAGAAAGAATAACTCCAGCTTCATCTTCCTTTGCAAGAAACATTTATTTCATGAAGTACTTAGAATCCTGAACTCTTGACTTTGGACAATTACGTGCATAGTGACCTTTAGCACTATAATTGTAGCACTAAACATTTGTAGCATTTCTTGATGAAGAAGTTCTAAGAGTTCTCTATACATTCCCAGTCTCTTTCTAAACATTACTACTCTCACCAGACTCTTCTTGAGTGTTGTACGAACTTCTTGCAATTCTACCATCATTTCTAACATTTCTATTTTAAATATTCACTCTACCAGCTTTCACAACTACTTGATTCCTTATGTTTGAAGATGAGCGAAGTCGGTTATTTGTTGAACTAGATGTAACACCCCCAAAATATGACAACGCAGCGGAATACCACTTGGGGTGCTACTTCATAATACACAGCGCTAGATACAAGAGAACGACCTCTAAATGTGTCGTTTGTAAAACAATCTCGTTGATTTTCTGAAATCAAAATAATATTATGAGTCCCATAATTGCATCACAATGAAAAGCTTGAAAGCAACAACAAACGAGATTATGATCCATTGTAAAATCCAAGTAGAAATCTTGTCATTATACTCCAATGCACTCAGATAATCTAAGTCATTAATTCACCTGAGAAAAACATGCTTAAAAACGCAACCTAATGTAGGGTCTGATTCATAGGTTAGTTTAGATATAATAATAACCCAAAGGATTTCCAAAACAGTATATATGACCATTTAATTCCTTAACTATCCTTTCAAAATATATATATGAATTTCCTAAAAATCACAGCAATTGCAAAACCTGCCAGACCATTTAAATCACCAAATAGTTCGCCAAAACGTATAACAATGGGACACAAGATTTTTCCCCGTCTAAAGCATACTGCAACTATCACCAACATATAAACTTTCCCGGATGAAAACAACAAATGCTAACAACACAAACCCTGATTAAACGTTCCTAAGCTCACATGATACTGAAGCTCGACGATCTTTTTGCAATAATAAATATTGCAATTTCTGCCCCGATAGATGTCTAACCCGAAACATCTCCAAATTTGACATGCTATAAACGTTCGATTCCCGTGATACTTGTCACACCGTATAGGGAGGTCGTTTCCCCAAATAAATCTATTTATGAACATTCCGCTCACATAATGTAATTTCACAACTATATCATGCAATTGACAGTTCCATGAGAAAGGGGCTCAACTTGGGTTATCGCTACTTAGCAACACCATCATAATAAAAAATTGATCCACTTTGTCCATTTATAAAACGATTGCATTTTTCCATACCCAAAAAATATATATAACCGTTATCCCAAACGAGTATAACTTGAGGGCTATGGAAACTCATAATATCCTTTAAAAACAACCCCAATTTGTTATATAAAGAACACAGTAAGTAAAGAGCTTGTAGACAAGCCATGTATTCCCCCCTCAGCGGGTTATAAACATTCAAAAGATTGGAAAGGAGGTTATGAACTCCACTCGATGACGAAGAACGAAATTCGCATAAAAAAAAATAACAGAATAGGAATCTAATATGCAACAACACGTAACGGAAAGAAGCGCTCGATCAAGACGTTGCAACTAACTTAACGGCTAAGATCCCACTAGCCTAGGATAATATAATGGGTTTCCCGAATGAATGGTTACATCAACGCTAACGCGTGCGAGAAGAATTTAGATTTAACGTTGTAATGGTTTATTGGTTGGTTTAAATAAATAAAATTGAAAATATACGCAAAGTGTGGTAATATAGATTTTTTTTTATATATTACTTATGAAAAATAAACCGTTATATAAATTCCCTACCAATTGAATTAGATAACAAAGACAATAAATTCCAAAGATTAATGAAAAAGTATAATTATACCTTGCAGGTATTATATAATAAGTGTGAATAATTAATAAACCAATTAAGTTTGACAAACCATTTAATTAATGAAAATGCATTGGACCAAGGTGACACATGTCTTATGTTATTAAATTAATCAAACCTGTATGTTAACAGTTTATAACCATTATAAAATATAAATAATATTTTATAAAATATATTTCATTTCTTCGACGGGTTGCGTCTAAAACAGTTCGTCTCATTTTAAAAGTATAGTTTTCGTTCGTTGTCAGGTTATTATACAGTTATATTTTAGTATATCTTTAAAAATATACTTAGTTCCTGTTATTCGGTTTATATAAATAAATAGCATTTTCAGTGAATCGTAAATATAGTAAATTTATAAAATTTCATCATGAATTCACCGTTTAAATATAACGTTTTAATCCCATTTTTCCCGTCCCGCAAAACTCTACGTTTTCCATATTCAATATATATGTTTTAATTGTTTACGTGTTTAAATATTTTAAACACTCCGTTTTTAGATATAATTATTTATATATTTATTTATCTAGAACTAAACCAAAAATAAATTTAAATTATTTAATAACCAATTTAAACCACCAATTTAGTCCGGTTTTTATAATATAAAATCTCACGTTATATTTATTTGTTTTTTGATTTGCTATATAAACTAAACGAACCCTCGTTGATTGTCGCTAACCAAACGCACCCTAACGGCTGTCACGGCAGCCAAACGCACCTTAATCTTGTAAACCCAAATCCAAACGCACTCTACGGTTGCTACAAAACCAAACGCACCCGCTGCGTTGGTAAACCAACCACACCCCATGGCTGTCTCACAGCCAAACGCTCCCTTATGGCGGCGGCAGCCCGCCAAACGCACCCCAAGGTGGCGGCTGCCGCCCCTTTTGGCTGACTACATGAAACCAACGAACACCCCTAGTTGTATACCACATCCAATCGCACCCTAAGCTACTAGTATGAACAACCAAACACGCCCTTGGGGTGGGCTATCACCGAAAACAACACCCCTTGTGGTGGTGTTTAACCACCGAAACTAACCCCCCCTTGTGGTGGTGTTTATGAAAATGGGACGATGATGATCATGGCAGCGAGAGGGTGGTGGTGGCGGTGGCAGTGGTGGTGTGGAGTCGCGAGTGGGGGAGAGTGACTATGGGGATCGGGTAGATCGAGTTGCGGGGATCATTTTTGGGTTTGGCCGGAAAAGCCCGCCGGAAAAGTTTTGCGACGGCGGCGTGGTGATGGCCGGCGGTCGGTGGCCGGTGGCTGCCGGAATTTGAGAGAGAGAGATGAGACTTGTGTGTTTATATATTTAGATGGAAATGAAATTAAAGTAAACTTTTTATATATATATAATAAGTTATAACCAAAAGTGACAAGTCTCAATACTTTGGGGTGCATTATGTAAATTTTTAATATACTTTCAACAACTATCGGTTCGGGACCCGTTTGAACTAGTTAACGGTTGATTCAATACACGAAGCTTGCGCCATTGTTTTCTAAATCATTTTTCTGATAAAAATGAGTATTCACTCGACAAATTTTCGTAAACGTTTTATAAAATTTATTTAAAACGTTTATTATTTATTTTGTATATTTCCGATAAACTTGTCCGTAATATGATCCTTTTACTCGAATATTTGCGTCTTCAACAAACGTAATAATTTATTAAATATTCTTATTTAATAAAACGTGATAATTAAATGTAATTTAATTATTTTTGTGCCGGTACTCGTTCTTAATTCTAAAATCTTGCTAGGGCATTTCAGTCACTTTCTGACTGTTTTCGGGTCTCGGTCAAAACTAAAAAGTTGTCAGGAATGTTGTTTTACATCAAATTGCTTTAGAGTCCGAATAATGAAAACGTAATTTAGCTGCTCGTTTTTGATAAATCAACCTAGGAATAACATATATATCCTTTAAATATGTTCCGAAAAATTACCGGTTACGCGGTAATCGCTTTTATTTGAAAATAAAAGACCAAAAGTCAAGTCAGACTTGAAAAGTCAAAGATTGAAATCGTCATTCAAAATTTCGAAAATTCTCGGATGTTACAATTAATCAAAAGTAAACAGCAATAAGCAGAAAATAAGCAGTATAAGCTAGAAATGCAAAGATAAGCTAGGATATGAA
>BQNB010096317.1:0-25653 GCA_026074375.1 Tanacetum coccineum
ATGAAGATGGAAATCCTGCTAGAGCCTACATCAAACAAGCTCTTGGTAGGTGACTTGTGCGATTCTACAAGAATCAAACTTGTGTCAACTGGAAAGAAACTATGGTGCGATTCTACATGAATCAAACTTGTTCCAATATAAGGTTAACACTTATACTGATTTCTCAAATCAATTTTCTCTTTATTGCTAACTATTTCATTACAGGATCATTTAAAGATGGAGATGGAGATGGAGATACCTAGTTCCAGTAATGTCAAGTTAATAACCGAATGCTCAGACACGACCTACACTTGTTATAAAGTTATGAAAGATCTCATAAAGGTGTCAAAGCTTCCGCAAACTCTAATATCGTGTATTTCTTCACAAGTGCACAAGATGGAAATACATTACAAAATGATGAAAGATTATATTTGGCTGATGATCTCATGAAAGCTCAAGTTCACAATCAAAGACAAGTCAATGATGAATCAAAAGATCACTAATCAAAAGTATAAGATATCTAATGAAGAATCAAAAGTCTACGAGCTGATTATTAAAGTGCTTAAGTTTAGTATTTTAAGGGGTGACCTCCCTTAGGGGGAGATTGTTAGGTATTAGAAAAAGACTCGGTCACCCCGTGTATTTTACTGTTTATTATAGCTCGTAGTTAATAGTTTAACGTATGACTTTCGGTAATTAACCGGGTACTAATCTTCATTTTATTGTAAGAACTATATATATACCTCTTCCAACTTTGGAAGAGGTAGCTAGTCATTTTATTCATTTTCATATTTTACACATATTTCTCTTACTAAAAAATATCCTCTCATGTGTTTCTCTCTCTAGAAACTAGCCAAGTTCAAGAATCGTCACCATGTTATGATTTATGATATACCACAGAAAAGTACAAAAAGAATGAGAAAAAGGAAAAATACAAAAATATGTGTGGTAATAAGTGTAAATATTTAAAAATGGTTAAAACGGGGCTTTTCAAAACTAATGATTCTTTAATTCCTCTTGATGAACACTTAGCTACTTTTCAAGGTAATTAGTCGAGGGGGATTGAGATTCTTGGTTTTCAAAAGTGCTTACTTATGGCATTGCATGAGGACACGACAATAGTTTAGTATGGGGGATTTTGGTATGTGCTTAATTACACATACCTTTTACCTAATAAAACGAGCCTAAATGACCAAAAACGAACATAAAATGCCAAATATATGTGTGTTTTGCTTTGTATACTATGCAGGTATTAGATATTCACTAAAGGAAAAAAACAAAGCCAAAACCGAGCACGAGAATGGACAGAGCATGAAAGATCAAAGCCGGGTCAGCCCATTAAGCTTATTGTATAAGCCCTATATGATAAAAAGGCCCAAAGTCCAATTTATAACTATCCCGGCCCAAAACATAACAAGCTGGCCCATTTCCTTTTACCATAACACCCGTTAACTCCCTTATTCCTATCAACCCTTAAAGTTTTACACCGTTAGTCCTTAAAGACTAACATGATTAGTCCTTATGACTTAACAACACTCACCCCGTTACCCCAATTAAACAAACAGTACCCTACACCCTTTTTGCCAATTCCACTATTCATCTGTCACTCTCATCCCTCAACCCCTGCTCCCTAAAACAAACCTATCACTCTCACAACTCAACCCTACTTCACAAACCACCAATTCCACCTTGGCAATCCTCTACTTTTTGATTGGTTGATGGGATAAGGACCAATTCAAAGGCTGTGATTCAAGAACTTGGAGCCAAAGCAAAATGAAGGGCTATGATGAAGACTTCGAGCTCACTCACACAAGAAACACACCTTCAAGACCTAGAACCTTCTCATTCGGCTATAAAAGAGAAGACCATTGGCAGCCAAGAGCATCTAGTTTTTTATCAAGTTTTTATCTAGCTTTTTAGTACTTTAACCTATTGTAATTTACAGCTTTTCCAAGTTTTTCAGCTTATTGTACTTTTTTAAAAGTCTTGTACTCTTGTTTTTAAGTTTTAATGAAATTTAAGTTTTATTGATTAATCCTGTTTTTAAGTTAATGCACTTTATGTTTTAAAAATGTTTGTTAAGCTCTTTTAAGCTCTTATTTACTTAGTTAAAACTGTTCTTACTTAAGCTATATAAACTTTTCCATAGTTTATATAGCTTAAGTCCTTTTCACTCAAAAATCACTCAAAAAAAGCTATATGGATGATAAGCCAAACCTGGAAGGGCTTATGGGTTTTACCAGCTTATCTTTGATAAGCTGGAGCTTGTAGACAAAGCTCTTAAGAGCTTATTTGCCCTTGTTTAGAGCAAAGGGTCTTGTAAGTTTCATTTTTCAAGTTTTTAGCTTATTTTACTGTTTGCTTATTTAGTACTTATTTATTGCTTATTACTTCTTATTTCTGCTTATTATTATTGTTTGTTGCTTATTTATGCTTTCTTGTAGTTTAGATATCATTTGTTCATGTTTTAGTATAAAATACTGTTAGTTAGCTTTTTTAAAACTTGCTTATTATTCTTTTTTGCTTATTTAAGTACCTTATTTCTGAGTTCTTATCTTATTGCTTAATATAGCGCTGATATTAATGTTTTAATTTGCTTTAATAAACTTAGCTTAAATCAGTTTAAAAATGGTTAATGAAAACTTAAAGGGGTGTTTGGGTTAAGAGGTAAAATGGGTCAATTTAGTTTTAAAATTACTTTGGGTCACTAAGCCAACTTTAGCACTCTCTTTTAAGTTATTTTAATCAGATTTAAAAGTCTTTAAAGTGTAAAACCAAGCTTTAAGATGTCTTGTACATGTTCCTTGAATCTGTGTTTTTGAAATTTGTTCAAAATTTTTGTTTTGTGATTTTTGCTTAAAGGATGTTTGAAGGACATGTTTAAGCTTCATTTGGTCTCAAAATTTAGTAGACAAGAATTGGTCAATTGCACTTTAGTCTTGTGGTTTTGATACTAAGATCTGTCAAGTATATTTTTCAGTTTTTAAAAGCCATTTTTCAATCTAATTTTTAGGTTAGTTAAAATCTGTTCTAGGGTCTGAATTTGTTTGCATAAGCTCATTGTAGTTTGAACTTAATTTGTTGAAGCTTATTTTGGATTTTAACTTTCTTTAACTAGCTTAATTTAGGCCTGCAAATAGCTTATTTGTCTTTTAAAAAGAAAACCAAAAAGAGTGCAATCTAGTAAATGTAGCTTTTACTTTAGCCTTTTTATAGCTTATATGTGTTTCAAACTGCTTATTCTTTGCTGATTCTTGAAGCTTATAGTATAAAGTTGCTTTTCATATAGGTCATTAAGCCATAAGGATAGCTTAAGGCTTTTAAAAATTAGCTTAAAAGTAGTAAGTTAACCTGCTTATCTGTCTTATAAGTGCTTTCTGTCTTAAAGCTTTTAAGTCCTTTTCAGCTTATTTTCTTTGTTTATTTTTAATCCTATTTGCTTATTAGGTCTAGGGCTTCATTTGTTTTTTTTAGCTTATTTGTTTTTATGAGCGCTTATTGGGTCTAAACAAGCCACATAGTTTAGCCTATATGTCAGTTTAAAAAAAAGCCAAAACTCTCATGATTAATTAGCTTATTACTAGCTTATTTTCAAGTCTTATGAAAAGTTCCTTTTTTAAAAATTTCCATTTTTGCTTAATTTATAACTTTTTAAAAAGAAAAATAAAAAAATGTTTCATAAAAAAGAGAGGTCACAGGGGTCGAACATGTGACCTCCCCTTCACACACCAACACATTTAACACCACACTCCTCTACCAACTGCCCTTGGGTCTTTTTCGTTTATTACTCCACACTACTTTTCTTTTATACACATTTTAGCCAATTAAGCTTTTAGCCTTATTTGCTTATTTACAGCTTATTCCAATAAGCTCTCTGACCCATTTTATTTTTCCTAAGCTTAGAATTGTTCAAAGGACTTTTTCTGAATTTTTCATAATTTTTCAAATTAGTTTAGTATTTTTAATTAAAACAGTTTTTAATTCATAATAAATAATATAAAAGTCAAAAAAATATAATTCTTTTTTTAAAATTTTCTTTTATCATTTAGGACTTTTAAAAATTAAATTTGCATTTGTAGGGTTAAAATTTGATAAATTAGGTTTTAGAGTCGCGTTTTTAATTCCCGTATCGTTTTTGGTTTAAATCTTTAATTGCTTTCGTTTTTAGCTTGCTTTTATTTGTTCTTGCATGTTATTTGTAGAATTAGAATCCAAATCAAAATTTGATCATTCAAACACGCGATCACGAACTTAAACTCGATTTTCCATTCACGCCTCGTCGGGAAACGACCCGGGAAGGTTTTGGATTTTGCTTTGGTTAAAAGCAATTTTTCTTCTTAAAAATCTTACGGAATACTTACTCTCTCTCGTTAATTGATATTTTGATACTAGTTATATATATTATATATTATATATAGGCTAAGTTTTCAAGGAATCATTGATCTTTCAAGTATCATTTTCAGGTGTTGTGAATGATTAGTGAGATCAGGATAACAGACTTTAGCAGACCTAAGGGCATCCTTCATGGATCTTATCTTGAGAGACTTGCATTTGGGAACTCTGTTTCAATTTAGCTTTTGGATGACATGTATTACCCCCATGTGTGGGAGCTTGGTTGTAATACTTAGACTATGTGTTGTGTTCTTCGAATGGTCTTAACTCAAGTTTCATACTTATTGTCGGAGGACGTCGTGAAACTCTTATGATATACATTTTAGTTTTCTCTATATTGTTATCTTGTGTTATGACCATTAATCCTCCGTCACGCCTTGTGTTTCCGCCTTAGTCTGGGTGTGACAGATTGGTATTCAGAGCCAAGGTTATAGATAATTAGGTGGTTTGGCCTAGACTATAACCTAAGAGCCTGCATATAGCTTGCGTAATAGGATCTTCGTGTGCGGTTTCCGCTTATATTCGTCTATGCGCATAATTATCGTATATCGTCTTAGATAAGTTAATCACTAGGCTGTGTGAGCCAGATACCGAGTACAACTGGGAAAGGAGGCATATATAAATACGATGGCCAACGTAATTATAGATGCATCACGACCCACGCGGACTTGGTGATCCTGCTCACTCGAATCGGTGTTGACACCTTAGGGTCGTAATTCGATCTATAAGGTATTAGGGCCGTGTATACGCGAAATCTCCCTCCTACCTAACGTTACCTATATCCTCCCTCGCATAGATAATGCCACCAAGAATGACGACACGTAGTGCATGCCGACAGACTACTGCATCACGAGGTGGAAGGATAAGTGGACGAACTAGTAGAGGAAGTGGAAGGACTGGAGAACCAACGGGCAGAGTTGGTGGTCAAACTGGTGATCAAAATGGTCAAGGAGGTGACCGAGGTATCGGGGCAAATGGAGGTGTTGACGAAGTCCTTGACTTCTCCACGGTCACCGCTCAGCAATTGCAAGACCTACTTCCTACCATCATTGCTCAAGTAGGAAATCACGCTAGCAACATCCAAGGTGATGTTAAGAGTGTTAACGTGAACAATGGTCGAAATGGTTTTTCGTACAAGGAGTTTATGACATGTAGCCCAAAGGATTTTGATGGAAAGGGTGGTGCGATAGCCTACACTCGCTGGATTGAGAAAATGGAATTAGTCCAGGACATGAGTGGGTGTGGAGCTAACCAGAAGGTCGAGTACACTGTCAGTTCATTTATCGGTAAGGCACTAACATGGTGGAACACCCACGTCCAGACTAGAGGTCGGGAAGCCACAGTTGGCATGACCTGGGAGGACTTTAAGGTTTTGATGAGGAAGGAATTCTGTCAGAACAATGAGATGCAAAAGCTAGAAAACTGAGTTTTGGTGTCACGTAATGGTCGGAGCTGGCCATGCTGCGTACACTGATCGATTCTATGAGCTTGCTAGGTTAGTCCCTCATTTGGTTACCCTTGAGAACAAAAGAATTGAGAGGTACATCTATGGCCTTGCTCCACAGATCCGTACGATGGTGGCAGCAACTGAGCTAACAACAATTTAGAGTGATGTACTAAAAGCTGAAATGCTAACCAATGAGGCAATTAGGAATGGATAGTTGAGGAAGAATACTGAGAAGAGAGGAAATGGCGGGGAGCCGAGTAGGGATAAAATGTTAGGGATGACCACAAGAGATCTAAGACTAGGAGGTCATTTGCCTCAACCACTAACCCTATTAGGAGAGAGTACATGGGTGCCGCGCCCAAGTGTACAAACTACAGCTTTTACCATCACCCCGAGATGCCTTGTCATACGTGTAAGAACTGCAACCGATTAGGGCATTTTGCCAAGGATTATAGGGCAGGGCCTAAGATGGTGACACTAGTGAATGCTAGACACCCGACAACTGCTCGTGGGACGTGTTTTGAGTGTGGTGGTACTGATCACTACAAAGCAGCATGTCCTAGGTTGAACCAAGCACCAAGACAAGGAGGAAACTGTCAAAATCATGCTATGGCTATTGAGGGAGGCCAAGGTCATGAAAACAATGGTAATCAGGCACGTGGAGGAGCATTCATGATGGGAGCAGAGGAAGCTCGCCAGGACCCGAACATTATGACGGGTACGTTCACTTTAAACGATAACTATGCTACAACCCTATTCAATTCTGGTGCCGACTATAGCTTTGTTTCCACTACTCTCATACCTTTGTTAGGCATAGAGCCTAGTAGCCTAGGTTCAGCTTATGAGATTGAGATAGCCAGCGGACAACTAGTAGAGATCAATAAGGTTATACGAGGTTGCGAACTAGAGATAAAAGGTCATGCCTTTGATATCGACTTGATACCGTTTAGACACAGAAGTTTTGATGTGATTGTGGGAATGGATTGGCAGTCCAGGCACAAGGCCGATATCATTTCCATGAGAAGGTAGTTAGGATTCCACTACCAAACGGAAAAAATACTTAGAGTCTTAGGGGAAAATCCAAATGAGAAGATGAGACACCTCATAAGTGCAAAGACCGAAGAGCAGAACCTAAAGGACATTGTTATAGTTAGGAAATTTCCCGAAGTATTTCCTGACGACCTATCAGGATTACCGCCTTCCCGAGAATTCGAGTTTCGTATCGACTTAATCCCTAGAGCAATGCCAGTTGCGAAGTGACACGTTCGAAACTACACCTTTTTAAATATATAAATACAATATATAATAAATATATATAATATCAATATATAATAAGGATAAATCTCAAAGTTATCAATGATAAATATTCCAAGAGGTTTTTAAAGAGATATTTACTTTTATCCAAAGCAAAAACCCTAAAAAAACTTCCCGGGTCGTTTCCCGTCGAGGCGTGAATTTGAGAATCGAGAATCGGTTCTCGATTTATGCTTGAATAATCAAGAGTTTAATTTGATTTTCTATTTCTACAGGAAAAATAATCAAAAGGCAATATAAACTAAAAACGAAATCAATTAATGATTTAAACTAGCAACGATAACGGGAATTCTAAAAAAAACGTGACTTAAAACCTAGATTATCAAAATTTAATCCTAAAATGATTTTTCAACTTTTTATAAATCCTAAGTGACTAAAATGAAAGAACAAGCAAAGGCAAACCTAAAAACGCACAGCATTTTAATAGTTAAAACACGGAAGAAGAAACGAGAACGGATCTAATCCCGTTCTTAAAAAACCTAAATTCTACAAAATTGGACCCTACGAAAAGCAAATTAATTTTTCTAAGTCTAAATGATAAAAGAAAATTTAAAAAAAAAGAATTATATTTTTTTTGACTTTTAAATAATTTTTTATGAATTAAAAACAGTTTTAATAAGAAAAATTCATTAAAAATACTAAACTAAATGGGAAAAATCTGAAACAATTATGGAAAGTACTTTGAAGTGAGCTAAATCTAAGAAAAATAAATGCTGGAAAATTGGCTTATCGAATAAGCTGGAAATAAGCAAAACGTGGCTATAAGCTTAAAAGACTAAAAGATGTTAAGTAAATAAATTGTGCAACTTAAAACAGATGGCCCTATCTGGTGCTAGTGATAGTGAGTGTGTGTGTTGAGGATTTGGTATAAAGGGAGAGGTCACAGGTTCGAGTCCTACGGCCTCTCCTTTTTTAAAAACATTTTTTTTAAAAAAACTTATAAAACAAGCTGAAATAACAAAGTTAAAAAAATACTTTTTATAAAACTTGACAATAAGCTAGGAATAAGCTGATGAAAATGACAGAAGCTAAAAGAAACTTAGTTCAGACTATTAGGACTGTTTTGGCTTTTAATAAAACTCAATAAGCTATAAGAAAGTGATAAGCTAAAACAGAACTAAACCTAAGATTTCAAAGCTATTTTTAACATTGATTTTAGGAGTTTTAAGCCAAAAAACTTAAAGACAGATGACAATAGTACAATATTAAGCAAAAATAAATACAATGCACACAACAATAAGCACTAAATAAGCAAATAGGTAAATAAGCAGTTACAAGGTAAATAAGGCAGATTTGAACCAAGACTTAAATAAAAGACATGTAAATCATAAAAAAGCATAAACAAGTAACAAGAAGCATAAATAACCAACAAAAAAGAAAGATTAAGCAAAAATAAGCCGATGAATAGTTAAAAAAGCAAAAATGGAAAAAGAAAGCTTACAAGAGGTCCAAGCTTATGGCAAGACAATAAGCTTTCAAAAAGCTTATAAACCAACCCTAATGCTTCCCATGAAGCTTTAAACCCATGGTCATCTAAGATTTACCATGATCCTTTGATTTGACAGATTTCCCTTTTTTTGATTTTTTGACAGAAAGTGAAATATGTGTTTATATAAACTCTTAATGACTCAAAAGTTTACTTAAAACCTTAAGAACATTATTTAAAAGACAATAAAGCTTAAATGACAATAATTTAAAGAAAACTTGTAAATGACAATAATTTAAAAGCAAGTATTTAAATGACAAGAAAGACAAATGACAGAAATGTAAATGACAATGTATTAAATAGACAGTAATAAAATGGTACAAACTTTTGAATACAAGCTTTTGACTTAACACAAAAATTCGACCCCTATAAATGAACTACAAATGCCCTATTTATACTAAAATAACTAGGTCTTCAAGCTTTCTTGTGTGTGTTTCTTCTGAGAGTGCTTTGAGGACTTGTGTTTGTTGTGTGAGAGAGATCATCAGCTCAATCTTAGCCATCCATTTTTGCGTTGTGCCCAAGGTATATCATCACGACCTTTAATTTCTTGTCCAATGGGGTGGTTTGGGATTGCCAAAGTGGCAATTGGAGTGTAGTGAGGTGGGGAAGGGTAGAAGACGATGTTTTTGTCTAGTAGGAACAGTAAACGAGGTAGGAAAGATGATGAATAGTGATAAAAGGGGGTTTGGCGGGAAAGGTTTGTTATACTTTATTTTTAATTTGGCAGGGTATAAGTTTGGGAAAGTAACAGTAATGGTCCCTCAACATGTATTTATGTATTACATTGTAAGTCCTTGTGGTGATGACAGTTTTGGGGTTTTGCCAGGTTTGGCCCCTCAAAGTTTATATTGTGTTTGCAAAGTTAAGGGACTAATGGGGCTAACTGTTAAGGGTTTGGGCTGTTTAATGCTTAACGATAGTTAAAATATGGATTCAGCTCATTATATTTTTTTTGGGCTGGTTCATATTTAAAAGGCTTCTTGGTCTTCATGATGTATAAATGGGTTGATCTGGCCTATTAGATGGGTACGAGTGGACCCATTTAACATTTCTTCAGTTACGGCTTCGGCTTTGACTTTGACTGTTGACTTTGTCGGGGTTGACCTTGACTTTGACTTTTTGGTCTTTGACTTTGATTTTGACTTTGTCTTTTCACGCTCTTCCATTCCGTGCTCGGTTTTGTTGTTTTTGGCTTTGTTTCTCGTCTTTTTGTCGGATATCCGTTTCCTGTACAATATAAGTAAAAACATACAAATACAATATATTTTTGGTACATTTTTGGTCATTTAAGTCCGATTTTAAAGGTCAAAGGTATGTGTATTTAGGCACATACCAAAATCCCCCATACTAAACTATTGCGTATCCTCACGCAATGCTATAAGTAAGAACTTAGAAAACTAAGACTCTTAATCCTCCTCGACTAATAACCTCGAAAAATAGCTAAGTGTTCATCGAGGGGAATTAAAGAATCAATAGTTTAGAAAAGCCCCGTTTTTACCATTTTTAAATGTATTCTTATTCCTACACATATTTTTGGTTTTTTTTCTTTTTCTCATCATTTTTTTTGTACTTTTCATTTTAAGCAACTAACTAGAACGTTTGACTTTCGTTATTTTATAACTTTTAGGGATCATAGAACAAGATGCATTTCAATCCTAAAATGCCCCTAAAAAGGATAAATTCATCGTTCTCGACTTTTCACTTATTCCAAACTAAGCTTAAAACGGAATCACCGTTAAATATAAGTTAAGATGCTAACACTACTCATATTTGCAACTTGTGAACTTTTCACTCCCGACAATTATTATATATTAGGTGAATGTGCCATTTCGAATTTCAACCATGGATCAAACGTTTTTGCAAAATTTCTATGTCGTCAGTTCACCAAAAGTAATGAGTTGTAAGGCGAAGATCATCCATGTAGCGACTTTGTCTTGACACATCCAACTGCGGCTAAGTGACCAGGCTTTTGACACCCCACAAAGACTAGTATCGGGACTCACGAACCTTCGGTTTCAACACCCTTGGATTTCCCGTATATACATAAAATTACAACTTAAAATGTAATAGTCTTAGATCAAAAGCATATTTAAATTTAAGAAAAGGAGATTTTCCCTATATTTATTATTCACGTTTACTACACTTATTATAATTACAAATCATAAACTATGCAAATCCTGACCTTTTAGCAAGGCTGCAACATCGGTTGTGTGCCGGGCAGGATGCAGCATAATTTTATCAGTCTCGGATAATTACTATGTTGCCTATTAGAAAGACTGCTACATCAGGGGTGAGCGGCAAAGATGCAGTAAACTTTTATCAGCCACAGTTTTTTATTATTATTGTCTCTTTTTTTTAATAATATAATACAGATATAGGGAAGAAAATTCTTTAGAAAATTTAAGTATATATTTGAACATAAAATATTGATATCGACTTACTTCAAAAATTGTTGATTAAGTTTACTTTTTAAAAATAGACGTATTATTAGTCCGGTTAGGAGTATGGGAGAAAAAAGCCACAAAATTACATACATGAAGCTCTTATGATTCTAATAAATCGTTGTTTAGCATCTTCTAACTCATAATTAACTCTATTCAATTTTTTCGTCTTCAGCAGAAGATCCGCGAATGCTTAGTCTAAAAGTTACGAACAGCTAGAGCTCAACAAGCTTCGATCGAGTTAAAATTATTTTATTCTACCCAAGCAGGAAAGTCAAAATTGTGACAAATCACTTATATTCTTTTTGAAATTTTTTAAATTTTTTCATTTTTAGCATTTTGGGGTAAAAAACCTTAACGGGATATTAAATCGGATTAATGGACATAGATACATGACATTAATGCATAGAGAAACGAAACGAATTTAAATATTTAATGCAGTGAGATATATCTATATCGGATATTTAGGATTGAAATATATTATTAAATAACTAGTTCATATTAATGGAAAGAGATTAATATTATAGATTAAAAAATAAACAATAGATATTGGAAGAATATAATATACATAGATTTAGAAAGATCATTTGGATAGACTTGTAGATATAGTTGGATCTAGATATTTTTTATCGAAATGAATGTATAATTTGATATAAAAAATATTAGATAATATTTGATCAAATAAATAGAGAACTATATATTAGATTCTGATTATGATGAAAAATTGGTTGTGAATATATGACTATTACGCGAAAACAACGACTACCGGGCACCTATCAAATGATAGACCTTCCCATATAGAACTAAACATTGTCCCAATGTTTTTAAGAAGGGTCTCTACGTATATCTAAAGCCTTATTAAGTATGCTTAAAGATAAACGATAGTCGAATAAGATTTGGAATATTGGATTCCCAAAATGAAGTGAAGATGTGACGCTGAAATGAATACGAAGGACAAAACCTATGACGCACGAGTCTTCAAAATCGGGGAAATCCTTGGACTACAACACAAAAAACACGAAACACGGAAAATGGAAGAGGCGAGCCTCTCACACAACACACTTATTCATTAATACTACTACTATGATAAGCATGGGTTGCCACCCACGAAGCGCTTATTTTTGTTAACCGAGTCTTGAGCCTGACTCGATCCCCCATACTTGAGCTGGTCAAAGAGGATAGAAATGGAGAAACGGAACATCCAAGATAGGAATGTTCCTTCCAGAAATCATCATCGGGCTTTCAGAAATGAGCTAGAAAGCTTTAAAGCCCCGATAAGATAAAAGATGAGGAGATTTCTCCTCATTAGAAGCAAGAATACCAGGATTGAAAACGTTTTCCTCATTTTCAGATAAAATGGAAGCAAAGTGTCAATCACTGGAGAAAGGGGATCACGGATGAATGAAATAGAAAATTCATCCCGTGATAGAAATTTCTCGGATTGGACTTCAATGAATATCCTCGGATCAAAAATCTATTTTCTAGTTCCGGAAGGAAAAGAAACTACAAGGTCGAATACGGGGGAATCACTAGAAAGAGTGAAATCCGAATCCAGATGACGGGTGGGATGGGTGGGTAAATCATGGAGCACATGAACTCTTGGTTCTCTTGTTGGATTATCAAAAATATCCTCCACTACATCCATAGTTAAATTTCCCAAATCGGGCTCACTATAATAAAAGAATGCTTCATAATCTGGAAGAGATAAATCCAAATAAGAAGTGGGGCTGCCACTACTAATCTCTTCCAGATTAAAGCAAAACGTTTCAGATTCGGGTAAAGAATTATCAAAGGTGTTAGTCTCCTCCAAGAAAAAGTTAAGAGATGTGGAGGAAGACTTGGTCACAAAATCGAAAGATGGAGTAGGATTATCTTTTAATGCTTTGATCTTAGCAATAAGAAGATTGACATTCAACAATTTTTCACGAAGAATATCGTCTTTTATTGTTAGAAGAATATTAGTATTATACCCTTTCAAACTTTCGGGATATACAATCTCCAACCCCCCACCTCCCCCCCTACCTCTAATGCTGACGAGTCAGAATTCGGGAGGTTGATGCCTCAACTAATCGATGTCGTTCTATAGAGAACGAATGTTCGACATCGAAGTAGAATCATCGTTAGAATCGGAGAAACCCTCAAATTGATCTTTTGAAATGTCAAGAGGCGGAGAATTATCACGAAAAGGCACATCACACATATTGTCGGGAATACCCTCGGACTCACTTGGGATTTGGACAAGGTTCTCGACACTAAACTTTATTACTTCGTCCGATTCCATTGCCGGAATAGTGTCGAGATGCTCATCCTCTATTATGAGAGAGTCAACGGGCTCCTTGGTTGATAAAACGGGTGTGATTGCAATGGTATAGTCCTCGTCATCATCATCATCAAAGTAGAGAATAGGACGATTCCAATTCGGAGTATTAATATACTCTGCCAACTCCTCGTGAATATTTTGCACATCATCATGAAGTTTACGAAATAACTCTAGAATACCCTCAGGTTGATATTGCTTGTCTTCAAAAGCATGCTCAATTTCAGAAATTGTCTCCCATGCTAGTGATACAACCTTTGGCGTTTTATAAAAAGAAAATTGATTAAACTTCCTTAAGAAAGTTTGCACAGAGTTAATTAGGTTTC
Source organism: Tanacetum coccineum (assembly GCA_026074375.1). Classification (NCBI taxonomy): domain Eukaryota; kingdom Viridiplantae; phylum Streptophyta; class Magnoliopsida; order Asterales; family Asteraceae; genus Tanacetum; species Tanacetum coccineum. The sequence goes on from BQNB010096317.1 coordinate 13,706, forward strand.
TTTTATCTTGCAAAAATTCCAAACTTGTTTCTTCTCGAGGAGGTTGATGAACGACGGAATACTGCATGGGTTGAGTATTAATGTTAGTCGCCCGTTCCTCTGCTAGCAATTCAGCACAAGTTTTCTCACGAATCGGTTGATGAATGACGGGAAATTGTGGGGGTTCAAAATGGTCAAAACCGAAATAATTAGAATCGTAACATGGATTAGGTTCATAATAATTCATCGGTTGACATTGAAAAGTCCCATGAGGACCCCCACAATCTTCACAACAAGGATATTGTTGTGGAAAACTCGGTGAAGTTTGTGGAAAATAATCAAAGTTTTAATTGAAACACGGGTCCTGATTATAGACAAACGGGACTTGAGGTGGACAATCGTAACAATAATGGGCATCGTTCCCACATAACTCACAAGAGTATGGCACGTATTAGGGTTGTGGAGGTGGGTATGAAAAATTGGGAGGATTATCGAAAGAATTCGGAGTTGAATCATAAGTGAATGAACTTCCATCTCCAGAATAGCATGTCGGATGAAAACTTGGCAAAGTTTGTGGGAACTCATTAACGTTTTGATTATGGCATGGTTCCGGATTAGAGATAGTCGGAACTTTCGGCGGACAATTATAGAATAATGAGCACGTTCCACAGAACTCAAAGTTACATCGTTGAAAAAAGATACTATCTAACGAATCACCACACCACTAAAAACAATGATGTCGATTAGTCTGAGGACTTGTGAAACATTTTCAGAAATATTGGAGAATCATTCAAAGAATCGGATTCGGAAGTTAGTTCCATTATCTTTGGAAGCACAAATCAAACAAAGTCCTTTGCTAAGACCACTTCCACACTTCATGCAAGTACATCGTTGACAAAATTCACCATCTCCTAACACATCTTTACAATGAAAGCAATGACGTTGGTTGGATAAAAACGTGTGGGGATGTGGCGGTGAGTCGGGAGCTTTAACAAATTTGCCAACGGAACTCATATTCGAACAACAACATGATTTATTGTACAAAGTTCCACAAGATGAACATTCTTTAATCGTGTAAATAGGATTCAAACGATAATCGAGTGACGCCATAAGAATTAAACAATATAGAGGGATAAAAAGAAGAATTAAATGACAAAGAGGTTAAAGGAGATTATTTTTGGTTTTTCGAGTTTTTTTTAAACAACATATTATTTTTTTTAAAGGACAAAAATGATGACCGACTAAACTTAAACAATAATCAACATTGCTTTGGTAGCTCTTCTAAAAGAAAAACGCACAAAGGAGCGGTTTGAGGGAGCGGAAGCTGCGAAGCTATTAAAAACCTTTTCTTTCAGGTTGTAGTTTCCTTGGAACAACCTCCTCTAGTACCCCTTTAATAGTTTGTTAATTCTCTTAAAGGTTGAGCTGTACTTCACATGTGACACAAAAGGCAAGTTTTAGATCTTAGATTCGGAACTTATTATGATTATGCTCAAGTTGAGAGCTATTTTATATTGATGATGATTTTTTTTTATTTAAAGACATGTTTTTATGTTTTTGATTTTCTTGTTTTTATATACTAATAAGAAAGAAAAAAATCTGTAATTTTTATTTAATAATGAAATAACTTTCACAAGGACAGGATCTTCAAGCACTAATTGTCAACGTTTAAAACGCACCAATGTTATACATCCTCCCCTGACAGCGTGCCAAATGATAACACCTTTTTAGGGGTAATTATATATCAAAATAGTAGTATCAATCATTAATCCAAAATATACATCAGCAAGTCAACTAGTCAACCCTTTAGAAACGGTCGCATCGAAAAACTCATAGGTGTGATATAAATGATTCTTCGGGAAGTGATCACCGGGTCGTTTCTCCAACGTGGAGGATATGCATGGATGGGTCTGAAAGGTCGAGTTTGATATTTTGATTTTTTGAATAACAAGTTTGGATTGGTTTTCTAAAATCTACAGGTAAAAAGCAATTAATAATGCAAGCTAAATAAAAACGAAAGCAATTACGAAATTAAAAACGTAAAGAGACGTAAAAACGGACTCGAAAACCTAATCATGCAAAATTTTAACCCCTAACACATGCAATTGGAATTTTCCTAAGTCCTAAATGATAAAGAAAAATTTTCTAAAAAAGAATTATATTTAATAATTTTTGTGGAATTAAATCCTATTTAATCAATTTAAAGTTCTAGAAAATGACAAAATTAATCCTTAAAAATTCAAAAAATGATTTTTAATATTTAAATGCCTAAAAGATTTACTAACTCCAGAAAAAATATTTTTCATGACTTTAAATAATTTTTTAATAATTTCTAAACTTAAATTAAAAAGCTAAAAAGTAAGTTTAAATTCTAAAAATGATAAAAATGTTTTTAAACTTTATAAACCTCAATCTAATATTTATAAAACTAAAAACTATTTTTTTTGTAATTTTCTAAATTAATTTACTATTTTTAATGACTTTTTAAAAATTTTAACTACGAAAAATAATAAAAAGTAACACACACGGCAGAGAAAAATATGTAAATTACACAAAAGTCCTAAATGCTATAAAGATGCTAGGAAAAATAAGCTGATGATCACAACTTATCTAATAAGCTGCGAAATAAGCCCAAAGGGGCTGAAAAGCTTAATAGCTAAAATGACTATAAAGAAATATTGGTGCAAAATTATAACCGAAGAAGTCCCAAAGGGCAAGTTGCGTTTTGAGGTGTGTGCTAAAGGTGGTTGATGAGCGGTAGAGGTCTGGGTTCGAGCCTAGCTCACCCCAGATTTCCCCTTTCCCCATTCTTTTTTATTTTGCAAAAAAATTTAACAACACTTGAAGAAAGCCGAAAATAAGCAATTTTTAAAAAGTAACTTTTTTCTGAAAAGCAGTAATAAGCTGGTAATAAACTCAAAAAAGCAGGCAGTTTTGATTTTTTACACTAAGTGACTAAAAGGGCAAAACTACTTTACTTTTTAACCACAAATAAGCAACTAAGAGACAAATAAGCTAAAACAAATACTATACTACACCTAATAAGCAATTATGAACAAAATAAGCAAGGGAAAATAAGCAGAAAAGCTATAAAAAAAAGCTAAAATGGCTAAAACTGTCAATCAAAATAGCATAGGGACACTTTTTGAGCTTAATTTTAAGCCACAAAATGGATCCTTATGGCTTTGGTACTTATATGACCTTAAAGCTTATCCAAGGGGCTACAATGATCAGCAAACAAAAAGCAGTTTGAAATACAAATAAGCCATGAAAAAGTTTTGTGAAAAGGTGTTTTCACTCAGTAGCTGCTGAGTGTTGGTTTTGAAAAGACAAAAGAGGTTTTGCAGGCCTGAATTTAAGCTAGTAAAATAAGTTAAAAATATAAAATAAGTTGAAACAGATAAAATATGGACTACTAACTACTTGAGTAAGAAATTTCAAGACCTAATTCCTATTTTAGCTTATCTAAATTTGAGAATGAAAAAATAGCTTTTTAACACTGAAACCAATTGCTCAAAATACATGCGCACTTAACCAACCCTTTTAATCTGCATTGAGACTCTAAAATGAAACATAAACCAAATCTTAAATACATCTTTTTTGGCAACTTGAACACAGATTTAATTAGACATGCATATTAAAACAAATTAAAAACATTGGATATTAAACTCTAAAAACTTTTAAAAATAGATTAAAATGCTTAATTAAAGCTGTTCAAAAGTGTATTAATGACCCAAACCATTTTTGAACCGTTTTTTACCCATTTTGAGTCTTAAACCAAACACCCCTTTAAGATTTGATATTTCACTTTTAAAATAAATGAAATTAAAATGAGCTTTAATTAATGCAAACAGATTAAGAAATAGAGTAAGCAAGCACAAATAAGCACAGTATAAGCACACAAAAGCAGAAATTAGCAGACAATAAGCAAAATGACAAAAATAAGCTTAAAATGAGAAATTAAGAAAAAGAAAGAGCACCTTTGATCCCAGCTAAACATGAACTTTTTTATTTAACTAATAAGCTCTAAAAACCTACCCAGCTTATAAATAAGCAAATCTAAGCACCCATAAGATCCTCCATGGCTAGCTTATCTTCCAAAAGCTCAAACATGCTTCTTGATTCCAATGACACAGAAAACTCACTAAAGCTAATGGAAAAGCTTTTATAAATAGAACAGGTTATAAAAGCTTATGAGAGCTTGTAGAAATGACATGTAAACAAAAATAAGCTTAAATGCATAAAGATTAAAAGAGACAGATTTGTAAAAAAACTTAAATACTAAAATTTACATTAACTTGAAAACAGGTTACAAAGACTTTAAACTGACAGAATTTAATTGACATAAAAAACATTAAAATTAAAATTATACTACTCCTAAGTTACGGTAAACTACTCCTAGATACTTTTACAATGAAGAAATAATCCTCTATATATCCGAATAAACTAGCACTTGTGCTTGTTGTGTTTTTGTTGTGTGTAGAGCATCAAAACCTCATCATGGCCCTTCATTTTTCTTTGACTCCAAGCCTTTCACTCCTAGCCCTTCATTTCTTGTCTTCTTTTCATTGACGAATAGGGTGTTAGGGGATTACCAACATGGCAAAATGGGTCGTTTGTGCCAGTGGGAGGGTTGGCCTAGCGAGTCACCTGGTGAGGGTTATGGCAAAGGCTGAGAGTGACAAGGGATGCGAAGGGATTTGGAGGGAAAATGGGTATTGAGAGGATATCCGTGTCTTTTTTATATTTAACGGGGTTAATCCCCTAATTATGGTATATGTTTTCATCGTTAGTCCTTTTGGACTAACAATGTTAGTCCTTTTGGACTAACGGTGCAAAGGTTTTAAGGGTTAAATGTTAACAGTTTGGTTAAGTGTATTGATTTGCATTTTAATTGGTCAGGTAAGGTTTTTTTTTGGTTTTTAAAAGGCTTTAAAACTTTTAAGTCTTATAAGTATTTATATATGAGTCTTAATGGGTGACTCCTGGCCTATTAAATGGGTAGGGTGTTTGAACCCATTTAAGATTCCTTCTTGTTAGGCTTTCGTCTTTGATTGTTGACTTTGACTTTTCACGCTCTTCCGTTCCGTGCTCGGTTTTGTCTGTTTTTGACTTTGTTTTCGTTCTCTTTTGTCGGATATCCATTTCCTGCACAATACAGTAAAACATAACACATACATGTCATTTTGTACGTTTTGGTCATTTAAGTCCGTTTTTAATGGATAATGGTATGTGTAATTAAGCACATACCATATTGTCTAGAGCATTTGGTTCTTGATGAACCGGCTTCATCATCGTGTGTTCCCATAGTCTACACATAAAAAACAATCAACAATAAAGTATATGGTAATGAAATGGCTTTTGATAAGTTTTTAAATGTTCTGTAAACTTCTGGTCTTATAAGTGCGGTGCTCTTCATAGAAGTACGACGTACTTCGTGGAAAAATTGAAAAGCGCGGTGGGTTTCTCCTAAAACCGGTGTACTTTCTGGGCTGTATAAAACAAATTCTTATTTTCTTATGATTTTCAACATTTAATTTTAAAACAAATTCATAATGATGAACAATACTTTTCAGATTCATAACAATCTTAACAGGTATTTGATAAACAACTCTTAATTAACATGATTCTGCGGGTCAATTATACAAAATAAGCATGAATTTCAATTTCCCATAATCTAATTATTAACAACCTAATGAACAAGAAATTGAATAAATTGACAAGAAATAAGTTTAAGGATGAAATTAACATACCCTAGGCATGATTAAAAACTTGATAGATTGATCTTTTGAAAATTTTCTTCATTTTTTGTGCAAAACCCGACGGTTTCTTATTGTGTGTGAGTTTTTATAGAGTTAGAAATCTTGTTTTACAAGTTTTATATATAAAATCGCCTCAAAGTGCGGCGCACTTCATAGAAGTGTGGCGTACTTTCCTATTTTTTCAAGAAATTATATTTTTTAATATATTATTATTATTATTAATATAACATAAACTTACCTAGTACATTTTATAACTTAAATGTTGTGATAACCGGTAATTTACCTAGGGTTAAGTATTATAAAATATTGTAATTTGGTGTTTTGAAGTCTTTCGATATTGTCAGTTTTCCTGATGAAAGCTGAAAAATTGACTTCTGTTGACTATTTTTGCGTAAAATGGTTTCGGTTTAACCAGGAGTTTGATGGAGTTTTGAGTTCATAAGTGAATCACTTTTGATTCGTTTTTTTTTGTTTTAGAGTGGTTTTGAGGTTTTCAGTGCTTTCCGGGAAGTTTTCCCGCGTTTAGCCAAAAATCATCATGCAGTACCGGCACGACAGTTTATTCGAGTGTGGAGATTTAATGAATTTGGGGATATGTTAATGGGTTTATTTATTTAATGAATTCATATTGATATAATAACGTTGGTTTAAAACGTAAATCGGGGTTTTATGTGAGATTTGAGTTATCAGAAACATGGTTGCTTTCTTAGGTAAATTTGGGTTAAACGACTGTAACGGTGTAAAAGGTGAATTTTGGGTTTGAATATAAGTTTTCAACCCCTATTTGTGGTTTGAAGTGTTTTTAAGATGGCTGAGCATAGTTCGTTGAGTTTTGTCAAAAAATTCATGTTTCGGTCGGAGTCGGCCACAACGGTCAACATGGTTTTTGTAGCAATTTAATGTGATGGTGTCATGTGGAATACCTAGGTTTATGGAAAATGATTTAAACGCAATGAAATAATAACTAATTTGTTGAGTTCTAAATTGATGAACTTGAGTTTTTTAAGTGATCCCGATTTAGCAAAAAGCAAACCCGAGACCCTCATTGGATTGCTCATTTGGGAGCCTAGGGGTATAGGGACAAGAAGGAAACTTTTTTAAGCTTAACTATTGGCATAGTATCTCTTATAACCACCACCACCTCAAACATTTTTGGTTCATGCACCATTTTGAAATCAAAACACAAATTTTCCATCTCTCTCTTTTTCTCTCTACATTCGGACGAACCACAAGGAAGAAAGAAACAAAGATTTTGAAGATTTTTTCAAGAACACGGGTTAAGAATTGTTAGCCTCAAAATATTGAGTCAAACAAGAAGTTCATTCATTAGGAATATTAGGTCTCGGTTATTTATTATTTATATGTTGTAATAGGCTAAGTTTGTATGTGTATCGGGCCTAAGCCTAAAGTAATCCTGAGCCCGACCTAATGGACAAAACCTATGGCCCAACAAAGCCTTAAGAGGCCGGCCTAGGTATAAGTATAAATACCCCTCTCCAGGGATGGAGAGGGTGTTGGTTCTCATTTGTAAGGTTTTTCATTTGTAAGAAATCAACCATCTTTTTTCTTCTCTCTACTTTCTCTACTCTTCTTCATTTCTCATCTCATCTTATTTTCTTGTTCATCATGGTGAAGTGAAAGTGATAATCTTGGTTCCTACAATTGGTATCATCCATTACGGGTGGGGATTAGTGATTTTGTTCTTGTTTTTTCTTGTTTATCACTTGGTTCGAACACCTCCACAAAAAGAGGGTTTCACTTTTGTATGTTCGAAAACCATAAAGTTTGCAACTTTCTTGTTTATTTACCTTATTAGAGGCTAGAAGTACAAGTAGATCCTTGGAATAACATCAAAATCTTGATCTTTTATGTTTTTTTTGGTTCGAAAAGAGTTTTGGTCTAAGAATCTTGATTTAATTTTTTTTTGTGTTAAAAACCATAAATTTTGTGTTTTTATGGTTCTACTAGTCTTAGATAGGTAAGAAGTACAAGAAATATTGGATAAAAACGATCAAAATAGGTCTTTTGTGTTTTGAAGATTGTAGGTTTCGAACTCTTATCCCACGAGTTTAATCCATACACAACATAAGCAATACCAGATAAGCACAATAAGCCGAAATAAGAAAGAAGAAAAGATAGAATAAGAAATGGAGGAATATTAGATTAAGAGAGAGAGATGGTGGATCTTTTACACAACATACAAGTGAAGCAAATGTAACCAACACCCTATCCATGTGTGGAGAGGGTCCTATTTATACCCTAAGCCTTCATAATGGCATATGGGATTTCTAACTTGGGTCGGGCTAGGCTTATCTTGGGCTTCGAGCTCGAAACATGGATAATATTATATTACAATCCAAGCCCGTTAATCCCGACTTACCTATTACTTAACAAGACTAATTACGACTAATAAGACCGATAACATTCTTGTTTGACTTATATAAAATTAAGGATAACAATCTCCCCCAATGTTGAGGTATTCTTTGATCTCCCCAACATTGACGTTCTTGATGGAGGTTATCTTGATTTGACTTTATCTTCCCCAATAGTGAAGATATGACATTTGAGCTTTTGCCTTCTTTGGTCTTGTCGTTGTCTTTTCTTGTTTGTAATGGCTCTGTTCATTCATGCTTAAGACGACCGATGACATTCTTTTTGTGTCATTTATGTGATTTTGATCTTGAGCCTTTGTCTTTTAACCCTGAGTTCTTGAGATCTTAATCTTGCATCATTTCCTTGTCTTGAATCATCTTGATTTGACTTTCTTGATCTTCTTGTGCTCTTGACCAACATGCTTATACTTGTTACATTATTGTTTGACTTATATGATCATAAGACTAACAATATTCCCTAATAGATGATTCTTTATTTGACTTTAAGGATCTTTGATGGTGAGGAAGTTTAGAATCAACGGTCTTGATGCTGAATGATTGACTTTGAAAGCTTGAGTATGAGCATGTGGTTTATGAATCTGACTTCTCTAGAATGAGGCTGCAACACCGTCGTCTAATCCTGAAATAAGACAGTTAGCAATAAAAGATGAATTTTGGCTTTTTCATTCATCTTGAGTTCGGTTGCATTAACCTTCGGTTCTGTGAGGACCGACCTGTGATCAGGTAGGTTCAATTTAGAAGAACCTCCTTGACAGGATTTCCAGCTTAAAGCGTAGGATCTTCCAACACAGATGTATTAGATTCACCATGCTTGCATGTTCTCATTACCGAAATGTCTTAAAGCATACAACACGATAAGAGTGAATAAGTGTTACTATATTTCTGATTAAGTGTCAATTTCATTTACTGGGACAAATCGATATCCAATTATCTCAAGCTTGATGTTCATTAACTGTCATCAAGCTGGATTTCCTCTTCACTGTGAATACTTAAGTATTCACTAGGCATGTTCTGGTAAGATCTCAAGGATAATGCGTAGGACTCTTTGTTATAGCTTGTGAACTTTATAGTGTTCAACAAGTGTATTTTGACATTGTGTCCTAATGAGATTTATAATTTGATGATCTCTTCTGGCTCTAGACTCGATTTGTGCACTTTGGTTTTATTAATCGGAGGCTGGAGCTGACTGCCACCTTTTTAATATCAACAATCTTAGAGTGAGATGTGAATAGATAACATGTGTATCTCCGTGACAAATGAGACAAGTTTCTTTTGATAGAAACTCGAATGGCTGGGAAGGGTTGTACATTGCATCACTGGGTCCATGATGACTTTCTTCAATACACAATAGCTTTGTGATTTTGATATATATGTATTGACTGGTTTTTGCCTAACAGTGTTTCTGAGGGCTGCTTTGTTTTCGCCCTTTATCATACTTTTCTGTTTTCTTCTTAAAACCCATCATGCTTACAAAGATGTCATCACTATCACCTTGTTGGAGATTGTTCCAGGTCTTAGCTCTAATCTTAGTCGGCTTATTACCTTTATTCTCATTCATCTCCAATCATACCTAAGGACTTCTAATTCTATCTATGGAATGTCCATGGGTAGATCCCTCCGGTTCTGGTTGGATCATAGGACTTATACCTAACCTTAACCACCTTATAACTTTATCGACGCCATGAGATTAATTGGCTGTTGGGTATAGAGATCGAACCATAAAACCATTTTCTGACATTGTTATTTTCAAATACTCCCCCTACACATGTGCATCGAGATTCGAAATTGTTTCGCACACGAAGGAAAGAGTTGCACTTAGAGTCTTAAAGATCACATTATTCTATATCATATTTTAATCACATTTTCTCCTCTTATTTTAAATAATAAAACATTTAGTATTTGAAATACCAATTGATTAAAATTTATGACATGAAAAATTCCATGGGGAGAAAAATTATACCATGATATTGCATGAATTCATTTTTCTGATAGCTCCCCTTCAACACAGTATGTGGGATACCACTAATTTTTTAAAACTTGACATTACAAGGAAAAAATGATATGACACCACAAATATGTTGAAGACGGAGTGAGATGCCTTAGTGAACAATGTATATTAGTAATTGACATTATAATTTCCACATTTTAATTTCACGAAATGTTTTTGGATACATAAAATTGACATTTATGAGATGTACCCAAAAGACATTAAAAGGCTTTGTTTTAAAAGCTCCCCCTCAAAAATTGATCCACATAAAATGACATTGTAAGTATCACACTTTTTAAACCTCTTTGAGGAAGGGAGTGTTGAACACACAATTTTAACAAATACCACTTTTTATGGAAAGATACCACAAATTATATTGTAGACAATTTGACATTGAAAGTTCTTTTTGAAAATTGTGTTCAACGGTTTTAAAAACCATGATAGAAGACTTCTCTTCTATTTAAAGAGTAAGCGCACTGAAACGTACACTCCCCTATTACATTCGGGTCCGAGTTATGCACTGAAATGTACATAAGTCATAAAGAAAATTTAGAAATGACATGTTTTGAAAGCATTTGAAACTCTTGCTCGAACTTCATTTACACGCCCGTGTCGATGTTAATCAACATTTCTAGGTACGTAAATGTTATCGATTCCAAGAGACATGTCGAGAAGATTCTTTTTGGTATTTTTGAAATTTTCTGATTTTATATTTTGTTTTTATAGATTTTATATTTTTCTATTTTCTTTTTGTTGGTTTTATATTTTTGTATTTTCTTTTTCAAAAATATTTATAAATCAAAATAAAGAGAAAAATAAAAATATTTACAAGTCGAAGTTTCCATCAACAGTGACAGTTGTTGCTAGAGCTGAAGTAGATGAAGTTGAATCTGGTTGCTGTTGACGTTTATCGGATGCATCAGCAGTAGTAACAGCGAAAGACTTTAAAACAACTTGATTTTCTCCATTTGAATTATTCGTCAAACAAATGACCGAATAGACTTTCTAACTCTATCATTAACGTCATGATTATCATATCTGCTATAGAAACTTTTGTTGATGTTGTAGTGCGAGGCTTGAACCATTTTATTCAAACATCATTTGACATTGAGGATCGAGGCTTGAAATAATTTAATCAAACGTCATTGTCTGTTGATCATTTGTGAATCTACTTCAACACTGGTTTCTGAGATATTAGTTTTTTCAGCAACCATACTCTGAGATTTTCCTTGTTGACATTATACGATGTACCTGCACTTAAATCAATATTTTGTTCCTTCTAAACATTGATTGAGGTACCTGTTGATAACGCCTAAATTATACATGTTTTCGGCGGCGTTATTTGCATATATTTGATCATTTCTCGTGAACTTTTGGTACTTAATCAAGTTCATTTGCTATTATATGTTCTAGGTACGTGTCGTGGAAGAAAACACGAAGATTTGAAGCTTAAACGAAGAAATAAGTAAAGTTAAAGATCTCCCGACACCTGTTCACTGTTTTGGTCATAACTCGGTCATACGAACTCGGATTGAGTTGATTCAAGCGGTCACGGAAAGAGAATTCAATTATCTACAACTTAGAAAAACATTCAGAAGCTGAAATATTACTAAAGCAGCCAGTTTTACAAATAAGTACAACATGCTTTATGGAGATGCAATTAATTCGCGAACTTGGCCCAAAATACATCCACATACATTCTCAACTTGGTCCCTAAGTTATCTCTAGCCTATATGTTGGGAATTACGCATTCCTGACTTAGTACCGTTAGTTATATTAGTTAGTACTGCTAGTTGTAATTTGTACTGACAGTACAAAATGTTAGTA